>JAGPOW010003245.1:655917-681915 GCA_030014935.1 Caiman crocodilus
CCCGGTGCTCTTTCCTGCCAAGGCAGGGGGTCGGACTAGATGATCTGCCCAGGTCCCTTCCGACTCTAACTACTATGATACTATGATACTATGATAATTCTGCTATGTATTAGTGCATTAGCGTGGCTTTTGCCATGACACCCCAATGCACAGAAAAACTAGTCTACTGCACTTCTGGGATCCCATGTAGACATGCCTTCATAGTCTGGATTCACAGAACAGGATCTAGAAGCTGGCATTCTCTCTTTTCCTAAAGCAAAACACTAAAAAAACATAAGACAGACTTATGAGGCACACACAAAACTCCAAAATGTCTTTTGGAGAAACAAGCTTAAACAAAAATACATCAGATGTTCTTAAACTATGAGGTGCATTTCCCTGGGGACATGCAACATCATGTGCTTTATGTACCAGTGTTCCTTAGCAACTGTGACATGCCGGATGTATGTTGTGTCGTATTTCATAGTCCTGGATCCAGGTTTTCTACTGGGTGCAGAGAAAAACATGGATTTTAAAAAAGAAAATCACAGATTTCCCCTTTAAAGGAGAAAAACAAAGGAAATGGTGGGTTTCTCCTGGCACAGTTCAAGCCTGCAAGGGGCTGCATGGATCTGTGGAGAGCAAAAACAGGACAATCGGAGAGGGGGTGCTACTGCATGTTCATGTACATATTCATGTGGCAATCAGGCAGCGTGGGGAGGAGCTCCTGCAGCTCCCTTCAAGTAAGTCTATGTGGGTTGGGAGGGAAGGGGCAGAGGCCATGCACTGGAGGGGTGGGGCAGGCATGTGACCCCTGAGACTTCTTTGCCCAGTGGGGTGTAGGGATGAAGATAGTCCAGAATAGCTCTGGGCAGAAGCTGCCTCCATGGATCACTTCTAAGGTGAGATGCCCCTTGCCTTCCCAGTAGCAGCAGGGGGCACAACTCTGCACTGCAAACGCTGCCGCTTCTACGCCTTACTATGGTGATACAGTGCTTCTTTATGTTCTGGGTCCAACCTGCTGGGTCACAGAGTCAGCTCCTCTGGATCTGGTCTGGCCCAGCTGCAGCCTCACACCCCACTGTTGGCACAGAAATCTTGGGGGCCACATGCTCCCCTGCTCGTTGCCTATGCTCTCCCCACTTTCCCCACACATCCACTTTCACACATTGGGAGGCTGGGAGCAGAGGGAAGTGGGTCAGGAGTGAAGGACACTGGCAAAGCTGGGGGTTTGTGGGTCAGGAGTGAGGGGCACCAGCAGGGCTGTGGGGGGCAGGCTGTGGGTTGTGAGTGAAGGGTAATGTCATGGACAGGCGCAGGACAATGATAGATGAGGTCTGCTCAAAGCAGTGGGGGGACAGCAGCATCCTAGTGACCAAAAGGGGGTAAGGGGAGCTCTGGTTTTCCATGATAAAAACCTGAAATCGAACACCAAAATTCCTAGGTACATAGAATTTATTTTATTTATAGTGACTGAGGCACTGGTAAGCGTCCAAATTGATTTTAAAATTGTAACTTAATTATATCAAGAAAACATTGTGTTAAACTGATATTCCTAGATATATACTGGTGTTTCATTTTAAATTGCAGAAAAATGTGAACTCGAGATTTTTAAATCAGAGAATTTGCAATTTTTATCAGAGAATGTTTGTGATTTTTAAACAGAAAAAAACAGTATCCCTGTTTGTAAGTAAAGTAACAAACTTCAGCAGCATGCTTTATGAGAAACTGCTTAAATAAGAAACAGATCATTTTGTGACAATGGGAGAAAATCATACAACCCAAGCCAAAGAGAATGCAGCAGCAGAGGTTCCAGTAAAACACCAAGACTGAAAATATGACAAAGCTTATTTAAAGCTTGATTTTATATGGAGCGGTTCCAGCCATGCACTGAGGCCTCGATGTTTTGCCCCAAAACCATACTTTTTTTTTTTTTGGAGGAAGCTCAATGAATTAACAGGATAAAAAAAAGTTGTTGAAGTATACAGCACTATTAACATGAAGGCTACTGAGGCGTCTTACCATATGGCTTTGCGCATTGCCAAAGGAGGCACACAACATAGGTGAGAAACTACTATTTCCAGACACAAAAAGGTATGTTCTTGGTGACAACAGGACAGAATGCAGCATCACAGTTAGATGTGATCCCATTTTCAGATGACACTGTTTCATATCATATTGCAGAAATGGCCACTGATGTAAAAGAGCATCTCTTAGCAAGTGTTCATCAGAGCCCATAGTATTCCATTCAAATAGATGAGTCTATCAAATGCTGCATACCTACTGGTGTATATTTATTTTGCTACAACAACAGGATTAAAAGAAAGAATTTCTGTTTTGTTGTCCATTCCCCACAAGAGCAACTGGTGAAGAGTTTTTTAAACTGTTAAATACATTTGTCTAAGACACAGGTCTTGATTGGGAATGTTGTTCTGGAATTAGAAGCAATGGGACATGGGCTATGACAGGATAGCATATTCGGCTTGCGACGGTGGTACAAGAAGTGGCCCCCATAGCAACCTGGGATCATTATATGATCCACAGACAGACATTGGCTGCTAAGAACATGCCAGAGGAGCTCAGCCATGTTCTTATATTTGCAGTAAAAACTGTACACTTTATCAAGTTGTGCCCAATTAATTTAAAAGTTTTTGGCATGCTTTGCAAAGAGATGCAGGCAAACTTCACATAGTTTTTTGCTACACACAGAAGTCCATTGGCTGTCCAGGAGCAAGGTACTAACAAGATTATGTGAACTACGTGATAAAGTAGGTATTTTTTCTTGCTCATAGTAACTCCCCTCTTCTACAATATTTCAGTGACACTTGTTGGGTTTTTTTGTTGTCATATCTGGCTGACAGATTCAAGTGACTGAATTCTCTGAATGTGTCACTTCAGGGACGAGATGCAAATAGGTTTGTTGCTACTGATTAGATAGCAGTATTCATCAACATACTTGAAATGTGGTCTTCATATGTGCAGTGGAGATCTGCTTGCACATTTTCAACACTAGAGGCGTTGTGCAACAGTGCCATGATCTGTCAGTTGACAGAATACAGGATATAATTGTTCAGCATTTAGGGGGTCTACAGAAGCAGTTTCATGAATACTTTCCTGAAATGGGCAAAACCAACTGCAATCAGTGGGTAAGGGATCCATTAATTTTTAAGTTGATACCCACAGGTATGCTGTCCTCAAAAGAAGAGGAAAGCCTTATTGACTTGTCAAGTGACCAGGAACTGAAGCACAAATGTTAACACATGCCAAATGCAGACTTTTGGTTATTGGTGGGTTCCGAGTTTCCTGAGTTAACACACCCAGTTCTAAAAACTCTCATTCCTTTTTCTTCCACCTACCTATGGGAGTCAGGCTTTTTGGCATTAACTGCAATCTAAACAAAGTGTAGCTCCCAGCTTTCTGTCACAAATGACTTGCATCTCTCCCTTTCAATGCTGCAATCCAAAATTCCACAATTTTTTGTAACGAGGAAACAAACATGTCCCTCCCAATGATAAGGTAGGAGTGATGGATTTTAAAGGGTACATCTACACAAGATGCTAATTGTGCAGTAGCCTAATAATACTGCACAGTAGCATTACTAAAAAGGCTTTTGCTAGTGCTACTGTGCAGTAACTCCAGAGGCCAGCGGCCTAATGCCCAAAAGAACTGAACCAGAATTAATGCCTCAAAGCCAGGTCTGATGCAGTGGGCCCAGACTAGAAGGCCTAGCTAAGAGGAAAGGGGTGGCAGTGGAGAACACCAAAGCCCAAGAGAGCAGCATGATAATAACACCCATAAGTCTTGGGGCACGGGGGAGGGGAGGATTGGAGCCACACAAGTGGCCCCTAGACTAGCCACAACTAGACTTTAGGTGACCTACAGTGGCACAGCCATAGAGAGACCTAGTGAGGGACCTGGAAGCAGTAGAGGCCAGTGGGGGTCTTGTTAGATTGGGGCTACACAAAGACTCATAGGTAGCCTCCCCATTACTATTATTATTCCATCAAGGTGTAGCAGAAAAGAAGGGAAGGTGCCCTAGAGGCAGACTGTTAAGAGGTCCACCAGGGGAAGTCACAGCCACCCCTAAGACCCTGACATGCTACAGAGGTGCAGTCATTTTTTTCATAGATAAGTGAGGCTCACTATGACAAAGTTTAGAAAACCTGAACTAGATCATTGTAAACTGATGTATTTTAGATGACGAGTTACCTAAGTAATAAAATAATAATCTAAAATAGATTAGATTAAAAAAATCAGGAGACAGAAAGTTTAATCAGTTAAACTGCCCTTATGCAAATTAGGTTGACTATAGGTCTTGAGTCAAGTAATTCTGGTAAGATGGATGGCAACAGTGGGATTATTCTGAAGACCTTATTACATCCTACGCTGGCCAGCATCCCCATTACCTGTGGCATGATGCGGAGTTGGGGAGAAAGGGGCAAACTCCAGAGGGGGGAATAAAAGGGACCTGGCCCCCAGGACCCAGACACAAGCTCTGGGTGGGAGGAAGTGTGGGGATCGGGGGGAGGCAGGAGCTAGGAAGCTGAAGTAGGGTAGAGCTTAGCAGCTATGGCATGACAGCCTGAGGCCAGTTCCCACTGACTCCACACTCTGCCAGGCTCTGCAGGGTCTGGCCACCGGCTCTTTCTGCTGGTCTCACCTGGCAATGGCCACAGTTGGCAGGTGTCCAGAGCCCCAGAAACACCCATAAGTGCCAGATGGCTCTGGGCATGGAATGTGAAATTCAACACGGCCTGTCCAGGCTAAGGATGCACAGAGTAGCATGCTCACAACCACCTTCCTAGTCCAGTGGGGGCTTGAAATCCTGTCTTTGTAACCCCCTCCCCCACCCAAGGGGTTTAAGGGCTTCAAGTACCTGCAAACCACAGCCTTTGCCAGGCAAGCCAAGCAGGGGTACCTGGCAGTTGGACCTGTACATATCAGAGGTATCATGGGGTCGGTGGGAACTGGCCTCAGGTTCCTGTGTTGCAGCCACTGATCTCCAACCTGCTTTAATTGCCCAGCTCTGCTATAGTATGTGTCCAGGTGGTGGGGGCACAGGCACTGGGCAGGGAACATCCTGCAGCAGAATGCAGGGCTGGACACAGATTCAACTATGGGTCAGTAGAAGGGGTGAGCACCAGCTTGCCACCCCCCACAGACACTGTGGTCCAAGTCTTGCCCAAGCATTTAGAACAGAAAGCTGGTCCAGGAGGTATTGCAGCTGCCAGGCACTCCAGGTCTGTAATGCTGACTCTTTGCAGAGGAAGCAGTGGAGCAGAGGTGGCATGTCTGGCCCTACTCCTCCCCAGCATCCTTTCCCTAACTCAGGAGAGTTCACTGCATCCTGGGGTACTGGAAGACTTTAACTTGGGCAGAATAACTATGGAAAATGGCCATACCTTAATGGAACAGGTGAAAAGTTATATGTACTAGAGAAATTTCTTCCCTGGAGTTGCATAACTTTACACCAAATAACAAGTGCTTTAAGCCACTTACAGGTGTTAACGTGCAGCCAATCCAGGGGTTAAGAGCTCCAGAAGCCAGCTAAAATTACTGTGCAACAAAATCCTTAATTGCGGGTGCTGTATGTAAAAACTTCACATAGATTGGTGAAGACTCCATTCACTATAGTCCCCAAGAGCAGCAAGTAAAAATGCTGGCTTGCCAGTGATGTAATGTTCTGGAGTACTTGGAGCACTGCATAAAACTTGCAAGGGACTCAGAGAGCACGACAAGATATTGTGACTTGAATGGGGTCCTTCAGAAGAGGAATAGAGATTCTATGGACTAAAGATTTTAAAAGAATTATGAGAAGGGTGTTTTTCTGTAATGCCTCAGAGTTCCTGACACAGTGTACTGAAGCCCATAAGCTCAGAAGACAAACTGGTATAAAACTTCAGAGAAAAAAAAATATTTAAGTTCTTATTTAATATACCTTGACCATCTTATAATAAAGCTTTCCCACTAGTATACACGAAAATCTATTTAACTTTTTTGTAATCTATATTTCCATTTTATATATTTTTCCCATTTTCTACTAGATGTTTGAACGAGTGTTATAAAGGATGTGAAACGGTGTTATAAATCTAATTTCCTTCATCTTATTTTGAGGATGCTTGCTGTGTGCCTTTCTGAGATATAACAGAATATTTATAGTTCATCACAGACAGACAAGTTATTTTCTCATTAGCTTAACAATAGGAGTTGATCTGAATCATAGCCCAATACCTATGGGGCTTCTTCTTGAAACTTGTCAGAAGCTAAGGAGTTAATGCCCCTGGAGTATAATCTTGGCTTTGCATTGTATATTTTCAGGAGAATAAACTAGTCCAATGGTAAAGATAAGCTCTAAAGCAGCAGTAGGGAATTTAAATGCACAAAAATGAATACAATGATGCCTGTTTTCATATGCTTTTCCTGTTTCTTTCACTAATATTATGAGAGGCAAAAATTTTTTAGGGAAATATCATTTATTGGACCAACACTGCATCTGAAAGAGTTAGACAAGCTTTCTAATGCAAGAGACATTCTTCAACAGACATTCTTCATCAGGTCTGACCAGAAAAAGCAGCTTCCATGCTCACGGCAAGGCATTAAGGGTGCTTATACAGGGGACAACTTTTTATTCCCAAATTCAGTTTAAGGTGCTAGGTTACTGCGGGGTATTTGGATGATTGGTTCAACGAAAGAGATTACCCTAAGAAATCCTTATTCTTATTTCATAATGGTTATTTAATGAAAAAATCATGAACAGCCTCATGTAGCAAGAACAAGAACCCAACACTGCCCCCTCCCATAAGACTGCCCTCATCATTGGGATAAAGAATCATATTCCTTTTTGCTTCCAGTGTCTCTGTCCTTTGAAGCTTTTATATGTTGATATATTCTGGCTAAGGGGTGATGGAGTGGAGAGCATCTTATTTCCTCCCAGCCTTACTTATAGGAGATTAAGTATCCTGATCATTAAGAAACTTTCCTGGAAGATGGAAGTTTAATTGTCCTCAGGCAAGAAACACCTAGAAGCTTTGTCTTCTAATTCCTAATCACTAGAGTAACCTGTATATATGTCTGACACCTGCTCCAACATGTTTTAATTAGAATGCTCCAGTAGCCTCAGTGGCATGTGTATTTAGCATCCCCACATTTCAAAATGGTGGCAGAAGCACTTTAACTAAAGCTCATTGAATGCTGTAGGCATTACAATTAAAGCAACTTCCAAGATCTGCTTCAGTTAAACCTCCCCACTGCACCCCCCAGAGCACATGTAAAAAAAGGTTATTATTAAAAACAAGGGTATTGCTTCCTCTCTCTTCTTCTGGCTGTGAATCTTAAATGAAAGTGGCCAGGGTTGCTGTACTTTACATTGAACTAAAATGCTCTTGATATATATTAATTGTGTTCAGAATATGACAAAACTGGAACCCTTAAGAGAATTAGGTACAGAATTTCTTAAGGCCCCAAACAACCCCAGACAGTGAGATGCTCAGCTTAGCTTTGGGGCATTCACAGTAGCAGAACTTTAAGCACCAAGTCACTTTGTTGGTAAAACTTAGGTACCTATGGACTCTCAAGTGCCTAACTGGTTAGGTGAGATTTTTGTATATCACTCACTGAGACTTAGGCACCTTACACAGACAAAGCTGCATTTTAAGCATATACGTCCTCTTTGAGATCTAGTCCTTAACTTTTTCCCCATCAAATGAAACCTTAATCTGACAATGATTCTGTTAACCCCAACACTACCAGAAATGTTGAGACCTATGACATTTAAGTGAGTCATCTTTATGCTATTATTGGTATCATTCTTAGAGTTTATTAGAGCTATACTTGTGTATGCAAGTTGCTTGATTTTACAATTAGATTTTTTTAATTACAAAAGTGTTATGCAGTGTCTCTATCAAGAATGAAGAGTCAAAACCACAGAACCTCCAGATATATAGCTCCCAAAGGTGCTTAGACAGTAATAGTATTAACTGCCACATCACATTTATGTAGCCATTTTCTTAAAAAACAGACAATTTTTAGTTAAAATTGGATTTGACAGATCTGTTTTCTAATGAACCTTTAGAATCTATTTACTTATTTGCCATTTCATGATGTCTACCCCACAACATTCATATACAGCAAAGATGCTGGCATTAGTCTTTAAATCCATTAGTGTGATTGAATGTATTTGTCTCTGTCTATTCTAAAATCAAAGTCTTATATTACAGGTTAATACTCTTTACAAATTATAGTTTGGACTTTAAGACAACAAAAACATTGCTTCAGCAATCATTTTCAATGTAGGAGGGAAAATGCTGAATGCATTTGCACTAGAAATTTTATCACTTGTGATTAAAACAAAAAAAGAGGAATCTTAGGATTTTCTTAGTGCGCGTTTCTAATATTGGCACTCAAACTTCATAGCAGAATTTACCATCTGCTCACACTTCTGCCCACTGTTCAGTTTGCAAAATGTTCAGCATTTGTTTTCAGATAGATTGACTCAAGGTCAAAGCTTCTCTTTTTTTTTTTCTTCAAAATAGAAATAGCCTAATGTTTCAACAAAATACTGTATATTATATACAAAATAATGTATTTTAGAGTACAAAGTATGACTTTCCTAAATTGTTTCAAATTTCAATAGAGAGATCCTGTTTGCATATTAATAGAAAGATTGCTCTATGTTCCAGAATTCCAGAATTACACTATATCTCATAAGCATTTATTAAGTAGAATACTAGAGCACCTATACATGTGCTCTGATAAGAACGCATCAGAGCAAACTCAATTAATCGAGTTTCTGGGCATTCTAATCAGAATGTTCCAGCATGCTGCAGCATCTCGTGTAGTCAGCATCTCCACATTTCAAAACGGTGAGGGTGCTTTAACAAATGTTCAAATAAGCTTAAGTTAAAGTGCCCACCACATCCATTCTGAAATGCAGAATGTTGAATATACAAGACTCCGAGGGCATTTTTTATTAGAGTGGTTCCTGAGAGCTGCTATAATTAAAATGTGCACCCCACCCTGTCGAAGCATGTGTACAAATGCCCCTAATGAGTAAGCAGTTGATTCTCCTCCAAGTTAAGAGGAAGAAGTGACTTTCAGAAGTTTTCCTCTCTATGAGAATTCAACCCCCCAAGTTCACTGAATGCTCCACCAGCAATGTCATGAACAATGCCTGTGGTCTCTTTTCCCAACAAAAAATAATATCCTCTATCAGTGCATTCTGAGCCTATCAGGTTTGGTTTCTTTCTCTCCCCAATTCTAGTGGTTGCTGCCTTAACTTCTGCTGGAGGTTGTCAGAAAACTCAAGAGGATATCACGGATTTATGATTATATTTTTAAGCTTTTCTTTAAAATATAAAAAAAAGGAAACCTTCAATTTTAACTTCATAACACTCTGGAAAGGTAAGGCCTGAAGGATGCCCCAAGTGAACTAGTGCTAACATCTTCCTGATTAAGGTGCATGTCTAAAAGTCTGTCTGAAAACTCATACTGCATCAATAATTATGCTTTGTTCAAACTCATACATATATTCCTACCTTCTATGAAAAATGAAATTCAATGAAAATTAAACTATTGCCTTTTTAAGCAATTTTCCCCCCCGTTCCTTTATTTTTTTTGTGACGTTTGAAAGTGGATAGGCAACAATCAGGCCTGCAATCAGATCTGCCAAGATGGATCTTTCAGAAAGCAAGGACACTATAAAAACATAATTTTGTAGTCCTATAGCTGTCTGTACACAGACACAATGCCACTTTTGTATGGAACTGACAGTAAAAATGAAGAATCAAGCCCAGAAATTGTGCTGAAAATGTGTGGCTACATTTTCATAAGTCATATTTATGAGTCGGGCATAAAAGGCCATGATCCACCCACTAATGTCATTTTACATCTCTCAGAATAGGTGGATATGTATCTTTATAATTGATCACAGTCTCCAAAAATTCAGCTACTAATATAAAGTGAGTCAACAGCAGAAGGATTAAATTAAACCTCACATACCACTCTAATCTAAAGCACATTTGCTTATAATGATAGTGTGCTGTATTTTCTTTTTGCTCACAATAATTAGTGCTCTCTAACTCTATCAGCACTGAAACAAAGTTGTAATTTAAGTCCCAAAAGGCCTGTCAGATTTCTTCTCTGTCTCTCTCTCTCTCTCTCTCACATTGCATGATTTAGATATTTGTTAAGAAATCAGAAACTAAAAGGTTTCATTTTCATTCCAGTCAACAAGAGAGGATCTTCTGAAATGCAGACAGGAGAGAAATAGTATTATACCTTTCAGATCTTAACTTTCTTCACTATAGTCTTTAAGTACTGAAGCTGTAATTGCATTCTCCATCATTTCAGTATTGTAAGGAATTCTTCTTTACCAGTGCCTTTTTTCATCTCTTTGTCTTGTCTCAACAAGACCAATTACCAATTTAGTTTTGCCTCAAAACCCTCCAATTTACTTTTTTATTCCAGTAGTTGTAGATTGTCCTTAGGCTATGTGAAGGATATACTCAAATAATATGGCTTAAAATATTCCTTCTGTTACCAAATACTCTTCTGCTAAGCACCCTTTCTGCTGCCTTCTGTGTTTCAAAAAATCTTCTTAGAAGGAAAGTATCTAATTTCTTATTCTTCTTGCCTTTTCACCAGTACTATAATTCTGCCAGTGGTGCATTTAGTTACCCATTGGATGAATCTACACGTGCAATGAATGCAAAGCAATCGACTCTGGAGTTTATTGCAGTTAGAATGTGTTGAGCTGGGTTGGAGCAGCCCCAGCTGACAATGGGCTGGGGGTCAACCTGCCAGCCCAGGGCTGCTCCCCCTGGCTCAACATGATGCGGAGGGGCTGGCTGGGGGATAGGAGTGGTTCAGTGCAGGGCTAACCAGCAGACAGCCCCTGCTTTGAAGCACCCTTGTGCCCCAGCCAAGCAGAGCAGAATCTACATGTGCACTGCTGTGGAGCTTTTTACCCCATGGAAGGATACTACTTATAAAATGAGTTGACTCCTGTCCAATAGGGGCATACATGTAGATGCTGAGGCATTTACTGTGTAGTTATTTAGTGACCCAGTGGGTATATCTACATGAGATGCTTTACCGCAAAGTAGTATAATTTACTGCGCAGTGCAGATGCTTACTGCATAGTAAACCTCAGTAATAACCTCACTCACTTGCAAATGCAAGTAGCAATTTTACTCATGAGTATTTACTGTGCAGTAACATACATATAGACACCTGACCAGTAGCAAATATATTTGCACTGGCCCTGGGGTGATGCATAGGGGGTGCACCCCCTGCAAAACTACCTCTAGCACCTGTGGGTAGTTTGACCCCTGTTCGGCAGTTGCCACCTTCCCCACACCGCTGCTAGTGCCAGTGGCATCTGTGGGAGCTCCCCCACTTACCGCTGCCACCAGCACAGCCATGTTCCTCCAGCTGCCAGGGGCACATGCCATTCATGCACTGGCCTTGCGACTGTGGAACAAGCTGCCCAGCCTCTTTCCCACCCAGCTCCATGCTCGTGAGCATGGAGCTGACCAGGGAATAGGCTCCTCAGCCCCTGTCCCATGATCCCAGAGTGGGAGCTGGGAACTGTCCCAGTCAGGGGCAGGATCCCCCTGTATTCCAATCAGGTGATTGAGGCATGGGGCTTGGAAAGAGCTGCAGGGGTGGAGCAGGTCCCAGGCCCCTGCCCCATCTGCACCAGTACCCAGCTGGCAGGCAGCTCCTGGGGGCAGTGAGCAATCTCCTACCCTGTGGTGGCTGGCTGACCAGGAGCATATTTCTCCTAGTCAGGCATCTACATAAGCACTATTGCGTAGTAACTAATTGCAAGTTAAATTTTTTGCTTGCATTTACAGGTAGCAAATTTGCTCGCAATTAGCAAGGTTTACTGTACAATAAGCATGTCCACATGCAGATGCACATGCTTACTGCTCAGTAAACTATGCTACTGTGCAGTAAAGCATCTCTTTTAGGCACACCCACTGAAGCAGTAAGTTGATCAAATTAAAAAAAAATCAAATCTAATCAATGTTTTTGAGTCCTATCTGTTCTTTTAGTGTGTCCTGTCTATTCTATCAATTCACTCTAATTGTCTTTAGGTTATAAACATTTATGATAAACACTTCAGGGCAGGAAGTATTTCCTAGAGTTGTGAGCACATTAGTAGCATGTGAAAAACCCTAGGTTCTTCCTCAAACACTCTCAAGGTTGTCCTCAAATCTTACCATATTTGATCTCACCTGCTTCTTACAAAACAAGTAGTGCCTCCCTCCCCCTACTCATCACCAACTATCCCCCAGATACCAAAACCTACAGAAAACAATTAAAAAAAAAAAAGGTATGAATCTTTTGTAAGCAAACCCCTCATGCTTCTTGTCACGCTAAGATGCTCTTGAATCATATGCTGTGTTTCAAGTTAGAGATATGCAGATGGACCACGTTGAAATGAACTGTCTAAAATTTATATTTCAAGCCTCAAATAACTGCAGTAAACTGCCTATTCTGATAAAGATGGAAACATTGTCCAGCATTTACAAACTGTTGTTAGTTTAAACAGATTCATATAAAACAGGCTGAAATTATATTTGTTCACCCTCTGTAACTTTAGATTGTGCTCTGTTTTGTTGCTTTGTTGCATTGAAATATGACAGAATGATTGTCTCCCTCATGCTGTCTGTGAAAATGGAATATTTATCTCAAAGGGCTGTCCTTCAAGGAATAAAACATTAGCTAAGCAAGCTGAATGTTACTAATGGTGCTGTTTTAAAGTGACAATGAGATTGGATACTGCTAATTTACAATCACTGAGAACTACTTCCCAATTGACATAATAGCCCACCAATTCTTCTAAGAACAAAATAGTGTAAAACAAACAGAATCACATTTGTATACTTTTTTCTCCACCTGAAACTAAGAAAATAGGTTAATATGAAGAGAACTTACTGGAACAAAACAAATGTGAAAGGTCAGGTGCAATGAAAATCATAATAGCAATCTATCCTTGACAATTTGGCTTTTCACCAACACAGTCTTTTTCAAGTATTATAAGTAGCAACTATTTCTTATTTCATTTTTACAACTCATGAGTCCCTGTTTCCATTAGTTATACAATATATTCCTTTTATTTTCACATATGAAGAGAACTGTGCAGTAGTAAGCACTGAATGAATTACAAGAAACAGTATGTTTAGAATTGATTGAAACAGTAATTTGTCACTTCTGAAAGACCAAGAATAATTATTCTGAATAAATATAAAGACTTTTTGAATATGTTTATTGCATTGCTCTTCAGATCCTTGAATAAGGATGTTAATTAATGTTTCATTTATTTAGGTCATCCTATGCACAGTGTTTGGTTGAACATGTATACTTTTCATTTAATGATTTCTACATTGAGTACCTGTGTTTCCCCTCTCAAGTTCTTAGTTGTCTCATTGAACGGAGGGCATGATTCAACAATCAATTAGTATTCTACTAAGCCCTTTAACACAAACTTAAATTTTAAGCATGTGCTTAAATTCCTAGCTTTGAAGTGAGAAAGGATGTTTTCTGCAAAGAGATGTATAGAATGAAGACTTCACATAATTGGCAACTCTTGACCCCTGAGTTATCTCCCATCCCAACATTTTATTCAAAATTATTTTTTGTAAAGTGAATCAAATGGAATATTAATAAGAAAGCTACATGGTATTTTAATAATCAGCAGTCTGATGCTGTGCATCTTTTCCTTTTGACAGCTACTGCACAACACACCTCTTAGCAAAAAATAACTTATCCTTTGATTTGTAAAATAACATTGTATTGAGGGGCACCTCTGCATTGTTTGATAAACCCAGTGAAAAAGCTAACCTACACCTCTCAGTTCCATCTAATATATTATTAGCAAAAGTGATGAGAATTGGTAATAGACACCTTTAGACCTAGTATAGTTCTAATTGGCATCCTATTATACAAAGCAGTGAACTCATTTTCAAATCTACTGAAGTTGTAAGTGCCTTTCATTTTCATTATGGTTACAGTATCAGAAATGGCAACACTAACAGAAAGATATATGAGAAACGTTCTCATTAAGAGAGAGATACTTTATCCCAGTAAACCAAGAAATAAACCACTGCATGACCAATATAACGATCTGCAGTTTTTAATAATGAATGTCTTAGGAAGAGAGGAGGGGAAGCTACACACAAGTGCATATAGATAAGTGTTTAAATAAAAGTGCAGTTACAATAGTTGGGATCCAGGGAAATATATTTAAATTATGGATTTGATACCATATCTTTTTACTTATATCTCTGTGAAGTTTTTTTTTTTTCCCCCAAACACAAGGCATCTGAAAACATTAGTTTCAGTTTCTTAGGCAGCTGTAAACAAAAACATTTTAGCAAGATATTCAAGTAACTTTTTTTTGGATGGCACATTTATCTAGCATTTTATTCACACTGCATACCCTGGTGTATCCAGGGAAGGACACACCTGAGTATCTCATTTATCTGCTTACACTTATACACATAAAGCTTAGAAATGAGGTCCTGAATTCAGTTTAAAAAGGTGTCTCCTATTGCTATTCTGAAGAAGGCTGGAGAGAGAGGTGTCAAGAGTATGGCTGTAGGATGATGCTCCCAGCCTGGGTACGGTATATCTGAGTTTAACGTGTGCATCTTATTTTGTAAACGACACAAATGTTAATCAGCTTAGTGTTGATTAGCTTAGTGGAACAGTCATACCTTAAGGTGAAAAACCTACCCTCACTGTCTCTCACCTGAACAGCTGTTACTTGCCACTAGAGGCTTGGTGAACAGGGGCAGGTCTAGGAACTGTGCATGGCCCCATGTACAGGGAACCAGGATGTGGGTTGGAAGCATCTCCAGCAACCCTAAGTGATGCCAAGACCCAATGTGCAGAGGGGCTAGGGTGCTGATGGTAGGGCACCTATAGCTGGGTGGTTGCTAGTCATGGTGAGGACCACATGCTTGGGGTAGAAGGGAAGCTGGGGAACTCCCCAAGCCCAGCTCCATCAGGAACTGCCCCTCATAGTTGCTGCAACAGCCCCTATTTAGGGCCATTTCCTGCCCAAATCCTGTGTGAGTGCAATGGGGCATCCCCCCTCCTCAGCCAGCAGCCCCCTCCCCAGTGCACCTAAGCCACCTGTCCCTGGGAGAGTGGGATGCCTGGGGGGCACACACTACCCAAGCCTTTGCCCTGGGGGAGTTGGGTGGCTGGCATGGGGCATAGCAGAGCCCAAGCACAGTGGAAAGGGTTGGACTGACAGAACCTCTGAGCACCAGGCATGTGGGAGCACATGGGGGGCCTGGACTTGGAGTCCCCATATCCCCCTTAGATCCCCAAGATCTCCCAGAGACCCCCTAGATCCCCATCCAGCCCTGGCCAATGCCCCTGGTGTAGGGTCATGTGGGATGTAAGTAAGATCTAGAACCTGAGCTACTGAGACTGGATGTGCCCCCAGGGGTTTACCAAGAAGCACCTGGAGAGAGGAGTTATGGTTCTGGGCTCCACCGAGCTCCCAGACACCTCCAACCTTCAAGGGGTTCCTAGCATCAGAAAGAAGCATCTGGCAGGACCCCCTCCACATATCAAATACCTTCTGTTGCCTAGTCCTGGGGCTCTGAGGCTGCTGCTGCTGCCTGACACCCCTGCTTAAAAGGAGCCCAACAAGGTGTAGGGCCTGGGGCCAGAGCCCGACACTGCAACTGCCTGGCTCTGGTGGGGAGTAGTACTGCCACCACACCTAGGGATTTCACATCCTGTGCAGACTCCATGACTGCTGCCAAGGTAGGAGATTAAAGCATAACACCCTCGCCCCTGCCCGCACCCTGACATGACTGGAGCAGTGAAATGGTTCAGGCAGTGGCAGGAAGCACTGTGGCCACTGGGCACTCCAGAACTGCAGCACTAACTCTGCCTGATGTGCCTGGGATACAAGGCACTGCTCCTAGCCCCCTGCACCCCAGAATTCCTCTCACCTGATTCAGAGAACAGGAGTGTGTGGGAAAAGCCACTGCATCCTGAGATAGTGATAGTGAGATAGACTTCAACTTGGGTGGAATAGCTGTGGGGACTGGCCATGCTTTAATAGACTAGGACCTGGGTTGTACAGATTAGAGATAATACTGCCCTGAAGTGGCATAATTTTGAGCTGAAAACAGAGTTTTCTTTTAAATTAGAGTATTTGAAGATTGAACAGAGGAATTTAAGGGATTTCTAAGCTTTGAGAACGTTTTCCTTTATGTTCATTATGTCAGTTAAGAATCACTTCCTACCTTTTACTTTGTTTAAAAGCAGAAGTTCAAGTTTGAAAATTTATTTTTTTCTTTTCTTTTCTGGAGGCCTGTTGAATTTTAAACCCTTTTTGTATTGGAGGCAGAGAGAAATCCTTAAAGAATCAAAGCAACAAAACCAAAAATCCCCCTGTAAATAAGTTTGAGATTTGTCAAAAACATACAAAAGTTAACGGCATTTAAAATGTTTTCACTGTGTTACAATGTGATTGATTAATAAAGCAACAAAAGAATGGAAAGGTTTTAAACAAATCTTTTGTGTTGTATCTCCTGTGGTATTTCATCTGTGAAAATGCAGGAAATTTTCAGATTTCATAACACTGTCATTACACACTCTTTTGACAAATATATATATTTCTGTTTATAGTCAATAGAATTTTGAAGCCTTTCATCCCCAGTTCATTGTTGCAGTGTAGTTTTTATTTAAAAAAAATTAATTCAATTTGGTTCCAAAAGAAGCTCTAATTAAAAACTAGAGCCAGCTTAATGTTGCAGATCTGCCATTAAACAATCCCACTCCCCCATCTGTAATGTCTAGAGGACAATAAAACTGACCACATATTCAAATTAGTCATAATGTTACATGCATTACCTTGCCATGAGCATTTTTAGAATACTGATGCCATCTTCTTTTCCCAACAAAGAATTACAATCATGTTTCTGCATCTTGGAGAAAACAAACATAAAGTTAAAAAAAAACCCACAGGCACGAAGAAAATAATAATGATGGGGGAAAATGTTAAGGTGTGGAGGTTTTGGACCAGATACTCAGCTGATACCAACCAAAGAAAATAGTTAACTTTAATGAAGTTGTGCTGTTAATGGTCTTATGTGAGGCACTGGCCCCAAGGAGCTACTATAACAGCTGAGGCTCATATCCTTATCTTCCATTTAAATAAACAGCTCATAAAGCCCATTATTTTATACAACTCATCCTAATTATTTAGACTTGTGGGGTTAAAGTATATTCTAGAGGTTAAATCATCACTACTAGTATTAGTCTGTGTTGATATTAATACAAAGTGTGGAGGGGAGTGGAAAGGGGAGAATTATAAATGAATTTTTATTGATGTCTGCTATAAGGAACAACTTGGTTGAGGTCAGGGTTGTTCCTTATTTTATTATTTTTTCCTATAAAAGGATGAGTGGTTTAATTGGATTTAATGATACTTTGAAGCATTGACTTCTCTGGCACCATTACAAGATATCTAAGAGGCAGATCATGGCCCACTGTGCAGAATGAAATACAATGCCTTCCTCAGCATCACTGACAATTGAAAATGATGTCTTCAGTAACTTCTACTTTCTGATCAAGAATAAATCCAATCATATAATAAGTAGAATACCATCTAGTAGAGTAAGCTATTTGAAATGGAGGCTTTCTTCTTAGCTGGATTTGGGCCAGAGACTCATAAGCTTACCCACCCTGATTAAAGGGAAGGCAAGAAGTCTTCCTTTATTTATTTATTTATTTATTTGGTAAGATTACCAGGCAGATAATTACTATTACAAATATTAGAGTAGCTAATATATGTGATTTTCTAATATAGATAATGTTTCATAGGTGCAACTGGCAGGTGATGGCTACGTAATGACAGCTGGGACTGATGTGCTCAGTCAAAAAACAAAGACTGCCACCACCAAAAAGTCATTTCTCCATCATATTTTTTATAAATTTGATTAGATAAATCTAGTTAGGCATCTTGCAATAATACTACAGCAAGTCATTCTCTAGTTAAAAAAAAGAAGAAAGAAATACACCTAAAAATCTTTTCTGGTCTTTATTGTGTACCATAGGCCATGATGTAGAATATGCTCTTCATTTGTATTAATGAAGATTAGGGTCTGAGAGCCAGATAATTTGGGGACACAGCTGGAGAAGGGTAGAATAAAAATGAATCAGGCTCTTTGGTGGAAGGAGGTCTAGGAGGAGGAACAAGTAGAAAACATTCTAAGGTGTGTGTATCAATATATATCTACAGTATAAGTAAAAGCAAGATCTACATTTACATTTACAAGGAAGTCCAAAAAAGGAAAGCACCTGTAACAGGCAGCTACTGAGTAGCAATCTTGGGAGAATATTAAGAGGTATACTTTTTTTTTAAGTTTACTTTTTTTTCTGGCTGGAGATTAGCTTGCCATAGTTTTATTGCAAAATACTTAACTAGTTCTATTTAATCAAATGCATACACATATAATGGAGACGAGTATTATGCTGGTGTTAACACAGTTCTTTTTTTTACCTGAGCACATCAGTTCCAGCTATATTTGTGTAACTACCAACTTCTAAAGACATCTCTGAAGCATTATATGCATTTAAAAGAATTGCATATATTATCTGCTCTAACTTTTGAGAGGGACACAATCTGCCAGGTCAACTTAACAAAAAGGAAGGAAAAAACGGTATTTTCTTACCAAATAAAGTATTTATTTTAAATGCCAGGGCTGGAAGGGACATTCATAGGTCATCTAGTCCAAACTTCTGCTGGGAAGTTCATCCCTATCCAAACCATCTATTGCAAATCCACTGTCTAACCTATTAGCAAAATGGCACAGTCAACACTCGTGAAAACACAAGGTATAATGCCCTAATTTGCCACAGGTTCCAGCAGGAGCATTTGCACACACCAGCCAAATTTTCTAGCAGTGGCTGCAACCAGAACCCAAGGTTTATAAGGAAGGCAGGAGGAGAATTCTTTCCAGTCCCCATGTGGCAACCACAAAAACCTAAGTTTGTAAAATTAATCTCTCAAAAAACATGTGCATACTTTCTCCAAAAATATATACATATTCTTCCAAATAATCTCTCCAAAACCATGTGCATATTCCTATATGAAAATAAAAACGAGATGTCATGCAGTCTTTCCTGTGGAGGTGCTGTAAGTCAGGACGCTTATTTTCTCTTTATATCTCAGCAAGGACCTAGTGAATGTCCACATATCATTTTAAACTATGAAGAAACCAATCCAAATTAAACCCTCTACAGAATGCTGTTGAATAGTCACATCAGACTGCAAAGTGAGGATCTGTGTTTTCATAAGCTTATTCTTACAAAAACTCAAACTATGGCCTAAGATTGGTCATACAAGAAGGAAACTTGTGAAATATGATTCCCACTCTCCCAATTAGTAGGTCTCTTGCAACAAACCCTAGTTTCCTTTCCTGAGGAAAGTTAAAATCATGCCTTACATCATGTTGGAAGGCACAGTATAGCATAACCAAAATAGACATGCTATGTTTTATTGCAGTGCTCGGTAGGATGGTAGAGAGTATAAAACTGCCATACACAGAGATGACCCAGGCAGGGTGCAGGGCCCAGGGCAAATCAGCCTGTGCAGGGCCCCACCCCCAATTGTGAGGAAGCTGGCAGTGGATTCGGTATGGTGGGGGGGATGCCAAGTGGATGGACGCACTGAATTTGTCAGTGGGGGAGGGGTTGCCGAGTGAGCAGCTGGCTATGAAGCCAGCAGCAGTGTGGAGTGACTGTGGTCGCTCCGCCTGGCTCCACAGAGCCCCTGAAAGGCCTGGAGCCTGGGGCAGTCACCCGAATTTGCTCCCCTCCACCCGGGATGGCCCTGGCCATATTATGTCACATCTAAGCCTTGTATAGACAAATGTTGAGCAAAACCCTTGCTGCTTAGCACACTAAGGTTTCCTATTCTACCTGTCTCCTAATGAAAAGATATGGGGCTCGAAGATCCTTATTAGTAGTAGTATTGTGGTACTTAAGAGCCTCACTTATAGACCAGGAACCATTTGCCTTTTGTGCTGTACAAATGTGTTATAAACACATCTGTCCCAAACCTCACTGTCTTCTCCCAAGTGTTTGAATGTCCATCTTCTGTGTATGTAGACATTAATGAGGAGGTGCAAATCGTTCGTAATGATGGGAATAGATCTCTGGTGAATATCTCAGGTGGTGTTTTTTGGTAGTATGGAGCTACTAAACAAGTCATCTGTAGTGAAATAAAAATGTATTAAGCTTCTAGGGAAAAAAAGAACAGCATTTACTTTTATTTTTGCATACTGAACAAGTGCATAGAAACATTGAAGTGTTACCATTTGAAACAAAAATAAAATCAATTGTCACTGTGCCTCTATAAATCATGGAGATGTGGCAGGCCCATGGAAGTGTTTGTGACAAGTTCTTAAGTTCTGCTATAGCATATGGTGGAAGACTCTAAAGCTGGTCCAATATCGCTGTTTTACCTTAGGAGCAGCATTTTTTATATACCATATAGTGCAGAATCTTTCAAGATCATGATATCATGTGGTTTCTTCTAAGTGTTTCTTCAGCTAACTACTCCATGTCTTTAAATAAGAATGATGTGTCCAACCCCAATCCCTAGAAGAAAGGGAAGGTCTTATAACTCACAAAGTCTAATCAACAGGGTTCCCTCCCTTTTGCCAAATATGAGCATGGTGATAGCAGGAAAAAATAAACAATAAACAATGCCGCCCCCACCCCCGCACAACACATAAACACAATCATAATTTTTTTATTCACTATGCTAAAAAATGATCCTTGCTTCAGTCATGCACAAACATATTTTATTGGAAAATGTGATATGTTATTTGAGGCTACAAAGAGTTATGTTTTCTGAAGAAAAACTTCAGTTTATTAAATTATTAAAATAAGATGATACTGCATCAAACAAAGCCATAAATATTATCATAATAAATATTAGGATGTTTCTGAAAAAATGCTTGAGAGTCGTATGCCTCATAGGAGCTCATAAGAACTCACAAGGCTTACAATAGTCTAGTTTTCAGCATCACAAATTTCCTTTGTCTGTAATAAATGTGGGCCAGTGGGTAACAATATCTTTGTAAATGTGTAGAATATATGTGATCAAGATTCTTCTTTGAGATCTTTTGGTGGGCATTACCCTACACACAGTTTCTAGTTCTGTGTATAACCAGCCTGAAGAATTATTCATCAAAAGATGTCCAGAATTGTAATAGGAATGTGATTTACTGAGTGGCAGCCTTTCAAGTCAGCTTTTGAATTTAATTCCATATTAAATGCAGGGTTGACAGGGTGACCAAACAACTTGCTTTAAGTGATCACCTTTCTATGAATGTAATATAGAAGCCATCAGAGTTTTTTGACATGCTTATCTCAGATTCAATGGAACAAACTATGTTTATACAAAGATAACCTCTATCTTTGATATAAGGAGATTTTGTTTCACCTTCCACAACATATTTACTTCTATTTGCAGGGTGTTGTTTTGCTTTTTAAGTGAATTATGGCAGTGCTGTTTCTTTTTCCAGCAAAAGGTCAATGACCATGTTAGGACAGGATCGAGAGTTCAGCAAAGTTGTCAGCAATGTGGCATTATTGTTTTGCCAAGGCATTTCTATTTATGTCAAGCCAAGTCAAAGTATAGGAGTTAAACATAGAGAAATAATTATAAGATACATACATTTAATTAATAAACTTTTATAGTGTAACCATTGAAAACCTCCCTCCCCCAGATTATGTTATAAAATTATCCTATAAGAAAAAGATTTTGGAATCTTATTTACTTTGTAGAGCTCTTTCAAACTAACAGTTCTCTCAAGATATTGGTATTGACCTCGAAAGATGTGGGCAGTGGGGTCCCCCAATGCTTGGTCCTTGGGCCAGTGCTGTTCAATATCTTCATCAGTGACCTGGACAAAGGCATGGAAAGCACTCTGTCCAAATTCACAGATGACACCAATCTATGGGCTGAAGCAAACACACTGATGGGAAGAAACTGAATCCAGGTGGACCTGGACAGGTTAAAGAAGTGGACAGAGAACAACTGGGTGCAGTTCAACAAGGTCAAGTGTAAGATGCTGCACCTAGGTAGAGGGAATTACCAGCACACCTGTAGGCTGGGGGATGACCTTTTCAGCAGCACAGTGGTAGAAAGAGATCTTGGAGTCATTGTCGACTCCATGATGAATATGAATCATCCATGTGACAAAGCAATTCACAGAGCTAACTGCACTTTGTCATGCATTAGTAGGTCCATCATGAACAGGTCCAGGGAGGTGATGATCCCCCTCTATGTGGCACTGGTCAGGCTGCAGCTAAAGTACTGCATCCATTTTTGGGTGCTGCAATTCAAGAAGGATGTGGACAATCTTGAGAGGGTCCAGAGGAGGGCCATTCATGTGGTTAGAGGCCTGCAGGGAAGGCCTGATGAGGAAAGGCTGAGGGACCTGGACCTTTTCAGCTTCTGTAAGAGAAGGCTGAGGGGGGATCTTGTAGCAGTATACAAATTCACTGGGGGGGAGGGGCAGGTAGCAGGGAATAGGAAATACTCTGTTTACCAGATCACCCGTTGGAATAACTAGGAACAATGACCACAACCTGATAGACAGTAGATTTAGGTTGGACATCAGAAATAACTTCTTCATGGTTAGGGTCACCAAAATCTGAAATGGGCTTCCAAGGGCAGTGGTGCTTTCTCCTACCTTGAGGAAACTGGACTCCAGAGGAGACTGGACAAGCACCTGGTTGGGGTCACATGACCCCAGGACTTTTTCCTGTCACTGACAGGGGGTTGGACTTGATGATCCTTTGAGGTCCCTTCCAACCCTAGCATCTATGAATCTATGATTTTGAATAAATAAAAACACAATGATAATTCAGTTATATCCTTCTATTTGTATTTTTGTTTTTTTCTAGTTAAAGACAGGCAATTTGTCATGATACTCCCTGAGTAATGACCACTCAAGAACCTTCAGAGTTGTTGTAGATCCTTTCTATAATGTACTTCATCAGTTTCTGACTCTATCAGTTCTCATATCACCTTTCTAAAAAACTGTTGTGTAGTGAATGAATGAAACAAACTAATTGCTTACCACTGGTGAATGCATTATAGTTTGAGAACCCCCTTATTAATCTTTGATTGTTATGTGCACAGTAAAACTACTTTGGACTCGCTACTAGTGTCTGAGAGCTGTTCTAAACAGTTGTGAGACAAAATTATTATTTTTTTGTATGAAAAATGGTTTTACAGATCACAGTCAGAGTTAAGGACTCTGGTTCAGTACAAATATATAGCCACAGACAGAAGAGAGCTAACAATCACATACTGTATCACAAACAGCAAGTGTTCAGTGGTTTCAAAAACACACACAGAGTCTAAGCAAAATATTTAGACTTCTTTCAATTATTCATGCATACTGTAAACCAGATTTATAAAAATCTGTTTATCTAAAAATTGCCTATTTTCCAATGCTAAGACAGAAATTTGCAAATTCCATGTTATTTTGGTGATGTGCTTAGGATCTTAGTGATTGTGTTGTGAAGCACACTTTATTAAACACCTCAGCTAAAAGTTTCAAAAGCATTTGGAGTACCATTTGCAGTCCATTGAACAGGATGCACAATTTTCATGTTCATTTAATCATCTGTGTTTGCAAGCTGTGCTTCAGTGGAATCTGATAATACTATTATTCTACTATTACAGATTCTGTGTCGCATCTATTCTTATGTGACCGATCAATGAGGGCACACTCATTTAGGGTGAAGTACACATTACAGTGGGACCATACTAAGGGAACTTATTACCAGGGCTGTGGGTTTTTCATTCACTGTGGAAAAATATGTAAAAACAATGATTTTCTTTTTAAATTTAAAGGATAAAAATGCAGGAAATGGCAGGTGTCCCCTTGTAGGCTGGCACTGTTCTAGCCTACCGGGAGCTTTTTGGGGTGCAAAGAGTAGGGGGAGGGCAACTGGAGGCAGGGGGTACCACACATGGCTTAGCACTGCTGCTGTGGTCCTCCCCGCTGCACCCCAGCCCCAGCCCCAACCAGCAGTATGGAGCAGCATGTGGTGCCCTAGCCACTGCCTGTGCTTTTACATGAGGTGCATCACATGCATCTCATGCTGCACGCCATCCCTGCCATGTGGCCACAGACCACCATCCTGTTGATTTCATAGATTTCATAGACATTAGGGCTGAAAGGGACCTTGCAAGATCATCAGGTTCAGTTCCCTGCCCAAGGGGCAGGAAATCATTTGGGGTCAAATGATCCCAGCAAGATAGTTATCCAAGTGTTTCTTAAAAGTGTCCAGACTAGGTGCTTGCACTACTTCTGGGGGAAGTCCATTCCAGGCTCTGGGGACTCAGGTGGTAAAAAAGTTTTTCCTTATGTTCAACCTAAAATGGTCTTCCAGGGGTTTGTGACACTTAGACCTTGGGGTGCCCTGGTGAACAGATGTTCTCCCAGTTCCTAATGCACACCCCTTATATACTTATGGGCTGCCACCAGGTCACCCCTGAGCCTTTGCTTCTCCAGGCTTAAGAGTCCCATGTCTCTCAGCCTCTTCTCATAAAGTCTGCTCTCTTGTCCTCTAATCATGCATATGGCTCTCCTCTGGACTCTCTCAAGTTTCTCCACAAACTTTCTAAAGTATAGAGGCCCAGAATTAGATTCAGTATTCCAGATACGGCCTCACCAAGGTGGAGTACAGTGGTAGGGTGACTTTCTGGGTCATGCATGAGATGCCTCAGTAGATGCAAACCAGAGTTCTATTTGCTTTGCCAGCTGCAACATTACATTGGTGGCTAATTTTCATCTTCAATCATGACCCCTCAAGTCTCTTTCGGTCATGGTACTAATGAGTGTAGCAACTGCTGAGCCTATAAGTATTACATGGGTCTTTTCTCCCGAGGTGGAGCACCTTGCATTTCTCCATGTTGAATGCCATCAGGTTTTGATCTGGTTACCTTGTGAGTTGATGCTGAGCTCGTGCATGATCAGTTAGAAAAGTCAGATATTTGTAAGTCAGCAGGACCAGATGAAGTTCATACAAGAGTGCTGAAGGAGCTGGCCAAAATCATCACAGGACCTCTGGCAAAACTCTTCCTAAATTTGTGGCACTCAGGGAGGTCCCTGAAGGCTGGAAGGGGGCCAGTGTTAAGCCCAATTTCAAGAAGTGGAGGAGAGAAGACTCAGGCAACTATAGACCAATTAGCTTAACTTCTATCCCAGGGAAAATCCTGAAAAAAATCATTAAGGAGTCTATGTGCAATATGCTTGCAGAATATAGGATTCTGAATGACAGCCAGCATGGCTTCATCATGGACAAGTCTTTTCTTACAAATCTTTTCTCCTTCTATGACCAAGTAACTTGCCATCTGGATAAGAGGGAGGAGGTTGACATTATATACCTAGACTTCTGAAAGGACTTTGATCTGGTATCTCAAGATGTTCTTATGGGAAAACTGGAGGATTGTGGGATTAACTGTTCAACAGTTAGGTGGATAGGAAGCTGGCAGTGAGGTAGGACCCAGAGAGTTCTAATGAATGGACCTGTGTCATCCTGGCCAGAAGTGGCCATAGGTGTCCCCCAGGGGTCTGTACTTGGTCCAGTGCTTGTCAACATCTTTATGAATGATTTTGATGTGGGGGTGAAGAGCTCACTGGCCAAGTTTGCAGATGACATCAAGTTATGGGGGAGTGTGAGCACACTTGAAAATAGCCTGAGGCAGACCTAGACAGGCTGACAAGTTGGGTGGATTGGAACCAGATGAAGTTCAACATTGAAAAGTATAAAGTGCTCCATTTGGGGATGAACAATTCCCAACATACTTAAAAGCCTGGTGGTGCCAAGTTGACTAGCACTATGACTGAAAGTGTTATGCTTCAGCCCAAGTCTGAATTCGTTGCCCGGCATGCATGAGTGCCAATATATGAATGCCAGTTGGAAGTTTGAAAGAAAAAAAGCTTTTAT
>JAGPOW010003245.1:686486-734350 GCA_030014935.1 Caiman crocodilus
ACACACACACACACACACACACACACACACACACACAATTGTATATCCATCCATGCATCCATACAAATAACTAAATGAATATATATAGATATAGACCTCTCTCTCTCTCTTTCTCTCTCTATGTCTATATGTATTTGTTTATATATACACACACACACACATCCATCCATCTATATCTAGATCCATATATATCTATCTATATATCTACCTATATCTATGTATATATCTATATATATATAAATGTGGAGTGGATATATATATGGATGGCTGTTTTTATAAGTATATCTATGATCTGATAACTTAATACATGATGTATTTGAACTGTTAGAAAGTTATAAACTATCACCCAGTTCAGAAAAGTTCTTAGCACTTTCCTTATGATTTCCTGAATAAGAATAAAAGAGGAAAAGCTTTTTGTGGGTGATATCTTTTAACGGACCAATTACACAGCTAAGATAAACTAAGACAAGTTTCAAATACAATATTTTTTTTTAGCTTGGCAAAAGTTTGTTTTTTTTTTTTAATTTAAGTGCTGTCCTGGGAGGAAGGCCTATAAAAGAAAGTATGCAGTAGACAAGTTCCAAAGATTTCAACCTTGTGAAAGAAAAATCAGATATATCAATCTAATCCAAGAAGAACAAGTCTTTCACAAGCATGTTCTATTTAGTTTTAAAAAACGTAAATGAAGATATTAAAAAAAAAGTCTTTCCAACTTCTCATTTTTCTACTCTATGAATTCAGGCATTTTCAAATAACCAGAAATAAAATTTAAAAAATGCTCAAATTTCTAAGTTTGAATTTCTATATTTTAATTTCTGTACTCTTAAAAAAAAAAGCATAGTAGACTCAAATGGGTTATTTGTCATATTTTTTCATAAGTTATGTATATACACTAACATACACATACACCTTGGTTTTCTAAAACTGGTTTTCTTAAAGCTATGTACAGACACTAATAAATTGGTAAAAGTGAACTGGTCTAAACCTGAAACAAAGCAGAAGGTCAGTGCACATATATTGGTTTAAAAATGGTAGAACCCAGTCTAAGATGGATTTGGATGGAGGTAGCATCAGATTTAATTGGTTTAGGTTAGACCAATCTATCGAATTTCTGCACCAGATCCACTCTAAACTCAAGTTAGATCCTGATCCCCTAATATCCCAGGCTGCTTTGCAGGTCCATGCTAAACTCCTCTCACAGCATTGGTGGGCTAACCTGGGCGTGCACTTGTCTATTTTGGAAGAGCACTGGCTCTCACAGAGCTAGGGAAAAAAGCTTCTGCCTCTCAGACCTGTGTTCTGGCTGAACCTGCCAGCTGGGCTAAGAAGTGAGGGATGGGTAGGGTTGGGGAGCAGCAGACTTCCTGGCCCTCCCTGGCCAGCCAGCAGGCTTCCTGGTTCAGCATAGCTTCTTTCCCCAGCCCTGCTCCCTGTCAGCTGGTAGTGGTAGAAGGGGAAAGGGAGAAAGTGGAGGCCCCATCCCTTACCTCTGCTCCCCCAAGTCAGCACAGGTGGGAGTGGCATACAGTGGAGGCTTCTCCTTTTCATCACTGCCTCACCCCCACCAGCTGTCTATGGCAGGAAGGGAGTGGGGGAAAGTGATGGCTCCCACTGCAACCCCAGCTGTCTTGGTTGGGTCTGGGAGGGTCCAAATCCATGCAGCAGGATCTCCACTTTCCACCTCTCCCCCTGCTGCTGCCACTGGTGGCAGCTAGCCACTGGTGTAGGGATGCTGCCGGGGAGCCATCCTGTTAAGGCTTGCCTCCCCCCGGTTGATAGGAGGGGGTTGGGGCATGTGCCTGGCAGCCAATTAGGAATGCCCAGTCTCTCAGTTGCATTTGGCTATCCTTGGCAGTCTCCAGTAAGCTGGGACGCATATGAGTGACCCCAGCATCCTGAACACTTTATGGCAGTTCAGGTATCTGCATGTTTGCCACAAGGAGTGTATCTGTGTTCTGGTCCCTCCTCATCTAATTTATGCAGCTCAGAGAAACCTGCAAAAGTGTGATCATTTGCACCTCAGGCTTTTTGAATCTCGGTACCTAACCTGAATGTTTTTTCCTCCTTCATTTTTTGCATACTAGATTACTATAATTCATAAATGCAGAGTTGTTCATTAGGGCTGTACAAAATTTCACTGTTGTTTTGACTCGTTTGCAGCTCAAAACAGCAAAATCAAAATGAAATGAAGGCTTCAAAACAGCCTCATAACAAAATGAGGGCAGTCAAAAGATTTTGAATTTCAAAGCTGAAGCTGGGCTTGCCTGCAGGGAAACAGAAGTTAAGGAGAGGGAGGGGGAAAGGGTGGGAAGGACTGCTCTCATATTGACTGTGACTGTTTGGCTGCCTGAGATGCTGCTGGTGCTATTGTGTGACTCACTAAGTTATTACCTGTTGTCATTTAAAGTGGTGGATTGGACTGGAGCTTTAGGGGAGGAGGAGACCTCATTGGGGCACACTGTTGTGCTGTGTAGAGGCCCCAGCACCAGTGAGGGTATGCCTCAACATACGCATGGTGTCACCCATTCGTGAGTTTTCCTTGTCATCAGTCTGAGGTGCAATTTCCCAGAAACACCTGCACCTATTTCTTTGAAACCTGGCAGGCTCCATGGCCTCATCAGGCGTTACCATGACAGCAGTTTTCACCCTGCTGTGCCTTAACACAGACACGTGACATAAGTTTTGCTTGTTAGCAGCCTACAGTGCAGTTTCCCACATATCTCCTTGAAACTTGGTAAATTTCATGCCCTCAGAAGAGGCTAATATTCCTACTGTTTTCATCCAAATCCTCCCCAAAACGACAAAGTTATAGGCAGCGTTGTGCTTCTCCTTTATGAGTGAAACGTTCTCCTATGGGTGGAACGTTGAAACAGTGTCAAAACAGCAAAACAGTTTTGACGAAACAAAACGGAACAGCGCTTTCAAAATGAAGCTAAACTCTAAAAAAACCACAGCCCTGTTGAAACAGTGAAACGGAAGTCAAAGCAAAATGGTACTGTTTTGCACAGCCCTATTGTTCATGATTATTTTTAATATGATGAATGCATTGTAGAACTTGTAGAACATGGATTTTTCAGAGATTAAAAAAAGGTACAAGGGCAAAGTTTCAGACAGCATAGCTTCATAACATTTTTATTCTAAAAATATATCTTCTAATGATTTTCTTCTAATAAAATGAATAAAGAAGATAGGAAATCAACATTTTCTTTTATTGTGAAGGAACTACAATAATATTCCTTTTTTATAAAGAGTAGGGACAGCTACACCACTTCCACTCTGTTCTTAAAGATATAATCTTTACATTAACTATCCATATATTGACACATATGCTGAATTACAAAGTAAATTCCTGTGTTAAGGGTAGATGAGTATGATGCTAAAGATTCCCCTGAGAGACCTAAGGATCTTGCAATGCTCCTAGGTTTTCTAAGTATTTGCAAAACTATCTCTTTGCTTTCTAAATAACCAATGCTCCTTCCTCGCTTCCTCTGCAAACAAACAAACAAATAGCAATACAACTGGCTTTGGGGGCAAGATGGTTTCACCATATAGATTTCAGTTGCAGTCTGGAAAGGTTTAATTGAAAGCACTGTAGGATTGAAATCTTGCTTTTAAACTCTGGAGAATTGCTACATGAGGTTTTTGCCGGGGGGGAAATTTTTCAAATGACAGCTTTTGTGCTGATATGTGCAGTCAAAAATAAAATAAAATAAATGCGGAAATTTGTGTCCCCTCTAATTTTTTCCTAAAAACATTGAATCAACTTATGTTAAAAGTTTTGCTCTTCACTTCTTTCAAGTGTTCATTTCATTTAATGAGAAATTAACAACAAGGATATTAGGCTGGAGTGCTCTCTCTCCATAAACAGCCACAGCAACCAACTCACAGAGGCTGGCTCTGATGATGTCCTCTAACTTTTCCACTTCCAGGTCCAGGTGTATGTCACATTTGAATTTGTACAGTTCATCTTGCAAAAAATTGTAGACCAGTTTATGTTATACTGGGTCATCAAGGAGGCCCACTTCAAAGTGGAAGACAGCCAGCTGATCCTACATGTGTAACCCCATGAAGGGCAGGCTGGAGGGGGCTTCAATCTTTGGTGACAAGTTGTTTTTTGTCATTGAGAAGTGGTTCATGCTGGGCCCCTGAGAAGACCACATACCTTTGCTCCTTCACCAGTTGTTTTTAATATTTATATAATTACTTTCTTTTTTAAGTCTCTCTTTAGAGAATGGACAGTCCTATAACTGTCCACCAGTGAGGGAAGTCAGGGCATAGTTGAGTTGATGAGCAGGGTGACTTCCTTCCTCCTGCAAGCCCTTCAGGGCCTGCTCTTTCCTGGGAAATGCCTGACTTGGCAAAGGCTGACCTTTGATTTCCTTCATGAGGTGGGGAACCATAACTTTGATTGGGAACCTTTTCTAGTAGATCACACATGCCTTGGCTGCAACACCTTGCCTCCTTCTACTGCAGCTTTATCTGGCCTGGCTGGCTTACAACTGATACCCCCAGAGTTATGCCCCTTATTCATAACTTGGCTTTTGAGAAGGGGGCACCAAGCCTTGCCTCCTGAAGCCTCATTGCTTCCTTGGTTGAGTTGCATACAATCAAGCTGACCACTTTTTCAACTTAGCTCAGCCTGTCTGGCTCCGGGCCATGGGTGCATTGGCTGCCCTAAAAAAACACCTTTACACACAAAAATCCATCCTCAATAGACAATGGCAGCTTGTTAAACAGACTTCATCTGTCATTGCCTATTTCTCCAGCTGTGCAGAGTAATGAGAGTGGCAGGCTCAGTATTCTGCTATGCCTCCCTGTGCCCAATAAGAAAAGTGGTCAGATTTGCCTTGCATTTTGGAAAAGTACAGCACATGTGGATAGTCAAAATGTGTCATACCCATGTCCTTGCTGCTGGCAAGGCTTGAAGGTAGCTTGACTTGAAGGTAGCCTCTACTGGCAGCAATGCCAAAGGAAGCTTGCCTGGCCTGACAAACCCTGTACAAACTACACACTACCAGGAGAACTGGCAACCTCCAGTGCTGGCTGTTGCTTCAGGCTCTGGTTACAGGCAGCTTTGTCTATGACTTAGACCCATTGGCATTGGTGGCCTTTTATTTCTATGAGGAGGAGGTAAATGAAACTCTTTTCCATATCATCCTAGATTACCCACAGCTGCAGCAACTCTTTGCTGCTCTGTGCACCCTCTTTGGCATGCTGGACTTGGACTTCTTTGAGATTGGGCACATCTTCTCCATTCCATGCTGAATAGCCAAGGGAATAGTGATCTACCTAGTCAATTTCCTGCTTTGAAAACCCAGATAAACCAGCTTGCAGAAGCTGGTTCTGATGATACTCTTAAACTCTCCTGCTACCTGGTCCAGGCATATATAACACTTGAAATTGACACTTTACCTTGCAACAAAATATAGACAAATTTGTCTCATGCTAGGTCATTGTGGGGGCTCTCTGCAGGGTGGAAGACAGATGGTTGGTCCTACTTGTGTAACCACATGAGGGGCATTGGAGGAGAGATTCAATCTCTGATGACTTTGTGGGGTTTTTTGTCGTTAACAAGTGTTTCAGGCTCAGCCCCTTGGAGGGCCACATATCTTTGTGCTTTCAGCATTTGTTTTTAGTATTTTTATACTAAAGATTTTAAACGTGATACTTATTCTTTCTCTATTAGGGAAAAAAAGAATTATTTGTGTTAATATTTGAAAGAATTTATAAATGTTTCCAAAATAAAAAAAATCAATTATTACTTTCAGTGGGCTCTATTTCTCTAGCTGAATTATATTATTGATTGTCGTATAAATAATCTTAACTAGGAAAGAGAATAATAGAAAATATTTGCATTCTTTTCAAATAACTGTCTTTTTAAAATGATATAACCATCCATTTGCATACTATTTACACCATCAGTAGGACCAGGGCTAGATTATTTGCCTAAAGACAGTTATTACATTGCGTTATTGATAGATCCAAACATATCAATTTCAATAAATGAGATATATATTCATATGACTAGTATTCATATGTATTACTATATGTACATTGTATATGAATAATAACCAATATTCCTTTTTCCTCCTTAATTCTGAATATGAAATATCTACAAATAGATTATAGTGTATTGAAATGTATTTGTTTTATTTATGCCTGATTTCCTGAGGTAATAGCACAATTGGTCATCCCTAAGACCTAAATAATTATTTCTCTTATAATATTTCGTCTTAAGCTTCCAGCCTCAAACCAGGTCAACCTGGTTATCTGAGCCACATCTCCTAAAGCTGCAGCCAGGTATCAACAACTTTTTTAAGTTGCTTCATTTAAATCAATAAAAACTAGGAAACTAAAACATACTTTTGGAGGATTCATCACTCACTACTGCAAAGGAACCCTAAAGTTCTACAAAGTAGATATTTCCCTCTTACATTTTATTTTCTGAAATCCTGTTTTGATTGAAGTTAATGGCCAAACTTGCACTAAGTTCAACTGAACTAGGATTTTAACAGTAAAAGGCAGGATCCTGACTCATTCAGCTTAGTGGGAGTTTTTTCATTGACTTTGCCAGGAACAGTAATAAATACTTTAGCTTGGTGCACCAAGATGCATATATTTTAGTAATCAAAGAAGGCAACCTTCCCCCATTGTCACTGAAGTCTCATCCACCACTAAAATCTTAATATAGAAAGTATATCTATATTCTACACAGGGAGTGACAGATGTAAGACCACTATTTCAGTATCTGCTTCACAGTATGCTAATTTTGTACTATATATCATATTTGTACTACTAAAGCATTAAATGAATTATGAATGATGTGGATCCATTCTGAATTGTAATATAAAAGATCACTGAAATATGTATAACATACTAGAATGTATTATCATCTTAAAGACAGTAGGTTAGGTCTGGTTTGCAAATGTATTTATAGTCAGGCTCAAGTATTTGATCTCAGTGAAGCAATGTATTGAGATTATGTGTGTAGCAACAGCATACATTAAATGAACTGACCTTTTTACAGTGACAAGGAGTAGGAAGGCTCCTGGGATGGATAAAGAATGCTGACCTTGAATACTGGACTGCAGTTAATTGGAAGTTATTTTGTAAGTCGTTAAGAAAAATGGACCTGATTAATGTTTCTCAAGACAATTTTTCTAAGATGTACAAATGAACGTTTTGTATATGTGAATTAGAATGTGCTTTATGTATTTGTTATTTTTGTGCTTTACACTCTATAAACTGTGCATTGACACTTTACATGGACATAATAGTTAAGGGATGCAAAGTGTTCAGAATCACTAAAGGCTCACAGCACATGCAGTCAGCTTCTTAGTTCCTGTGAAACAGTACAGCTCCACTGATTTCCAACAGAACTGTATTGATTTCCAACAGTTGAGAATTTGATCCATTATTTCTAACTCCTTTCAAGAGTGTACTTCTGTCTGTCCATTTCTCCAAACTTTCATTAATATCACATTTTTAGCAACTAATAATCAATCAACACACTACTTTGAGACCTCATTTTTATTATCATTATCAATAAAACTTTGAATTAAAATATCTCTACCCTTTGCCTAACAATCATGCACATTGATATATGCAGGGAATATTATCCTGTTGAGGAGGGTAATTCACCTTTAAGAATCCTGTTGTGATAGGGAATTGCAGTTTTAACACACTGACAACTTTCAAGACTGAAAAAATGAAATTTCTTTTCTGAAAAAATTTCTTTTCAACTGAACTTTGACAGTAAAGTATTTAAGGACTTTAAAATCTACTTTCTCCTTTGTATATTGTTCAAAGACTCAGCTCTCTTTATTTCTTGAAAGCAAGTTTTGATGACATCTAGGTCCTTTCACATAGCTAAGGCAGAAAAAAATGAACCACCAGAAGATATCATCATCTCTATAAAAAGGTAGACATCTATCTGATAGACTTCCAAGAAGCCATAAAAGACTGTAGTGTATAATTCTATGAGTGTATGCTGCTAAGCAGTAATGATAAAGTGTCAGGCCTAACACACCTAATAGAGTTCAGAGAACTCAAATAACCCTGACAAAAAAATATAAACTTCTTTTAAAGTATCTTCCAATGTGAAACAGAAAAGGGAAAGAACTGGACATTTGGAAGAGGACTTCCAAATGCCTACTTTAACCTGAAAAAGAGAATGATAACCTCACCAATTTACTAGAAAAGAATCACAGATCTCTATTTGCTTGAATCCTTGTTCTCTTATAGCTTGTTCTATTATATGTGCATGCACATACACATGCTTTGGATAGTCTATATGGTGCAAATCTGCCCTGCCATTTAAGAATCCCTAGCTGCTGGACTGGCCTCCATGCCTCAATCATACTCTTCACCCCTGGCATGCCCTCAGCACCGAGAAATGAGGGTGGCAGATGCATGATGTACAGCCTCCATTCATGCTCTGGCATGGAGATCATTTCAAACACACAAGTCTTTACTGACAGTGTGTGTGCCATTTCTGACCCTTTTTTTAAAGCGCGCAAAGGGACCAGATCTCAGGGAATCTGGTTTGCCTTATTTTTTCTGCTTCAAAGTTTACTTGCATTAGAAACTCTGGTGTTTAACTGTTAGAGTTTATCAAGTCTTATCCACAGAAATAACAATTTTGCTTGTATTTGAAATTTTACATACTTAGTCTCTGCTGGGGGGTGAAATGTTTTGTGGAGCCAAGGGAAAGAAAAGTAAACAAAATCCCTCCAACCATTGACATGTATTTGAGCAGAGTGGGCAAAAACAGTACTTGTTTTATTTTTTCAGTTATGTTTATTTTCTGCAGATGCATGCTCTTGGACCAAGCTTTGCATAAACAGCCTGCAGCTGACACTAGGATACTTACCATTATGAGAATGGCTTTAAAATGATGATTTTTTTAAAGTAGATCTTGATTCTTTTATTTGCCTTATGTTATTTGAGACTTTGCAGTTTGTATTTTCAAGGTTTTCTCTCCAAATGTAAAAACTAGAGTGTGAGCCCAGGTTTAAGGAAAGCCAAGATCTTCATGTAATCATAAATCTTCAAGAGCTAAGGCTTTAAGAAAAAAATATCTGAAATCCAACTATTTACCATAAGGTCATGAGAACTGGCCTTATTGCGCTTAATTCAATGTGCAATTTGCTGGGAGAAAATGTGCTTGTTGAGTTTTTAAACCTGTTTTGCACCAATGTAAAGGGCAGTTATCTTGTACAGGGAAACAGACCATCAGGCCCTCAGGCTGCCCTGTAACAACTGCAGAATGTGTGCTTGATGTAGCACTGCTTTCAGCCAACAAACTTATCCAGACTGATGATAAAGCTAAAAAAGCTTCCAGACCTCTAAGTCTGAATGGATTCAGAGTCTTTCCTTTTTCTGTTAGGGAAAATTAAGTATGAAAAAAACAAAGATGAAACCACCTGCCCCTAGAAAGACAGATGTGCCATGGCCAGGCATGCAAGCAAAAAAAAAATAAGCACTGAGAAAAAAAGCAACAGAGAGCATGGGAAAATAGCATGCACTGAAACAAATGGAGGCTTGGTTCTCCAGTGAGATGCTGTGGCTACTGACTGCAATGTCTCTACTGTTTCATTTATGCCCCTGCTGCTCCAGCACATCAGGAGCTGGGAGAAACTGGGCAAGGGCAGTTTGACCAAAGTGGGACACAATAAAGTGCACATGCAGAGGCACATGCTGAGGCACAAAGTGGCAGCACAGATTTGTGCTGCTGCAAGTGCACAAGCCTGCATGTCTGGATGCAAGCACAGAGTTCTAATAAAATCTTATGTAGGACCATTATTGTATAGGCACTATTACTTTAAATGAAGTAATGCAAATGTTAAGATCTTAACAAAAATAGTACAAGTGTACACATTTAAGCTTAACTGAGCTATTACAGTGCATTATTTTACATGTTTGTGCCATTATATGAATAATAGACATCACTGAACAATTGGCTTCAATCTGCTGTGAATGCTGAATATTTCTGACTATCAGGGCACTTAGCAGCCTAACTATGGAATAAAGCTTGAATCTTACTGTGATTTCAGTAGAACCCTGAACAGAAATTCATTGCAGGATTATAGAGTCCTGGCTGGCCAATAGTTATGAGCATTCACAGTTGAAAATTTAGCCCTAAGTCATTATCTCCTTCCATTTAAACTCTACTTAAAAGCTCATAATATACACAAGTAGTAAAAGAACTGCAAAAATATAAAAACAAAACTAATAACTTCCTTGCTCTGGCTTCAGTTTGTCTTGATTGCCTCATTTCTTACTTAACTCATAAATCCATATAAGCAAGAACCAGCTATTTTGTATTAAGCATATTGCCTGTAGCTAATAAGGAATAAATAATAGAAGTAAAACAGAAATATAAATGCTTCATACTTTATTACTAACATAAGAAGGTTAAAGCAGGCCTCATCCACCAGGTTTTTTCCTGACTAGATATTCTTAATGCAAAAATACCTGGCTTCATCAGCTGCAAAGACATGAGTTGGAACATCAGCAGTAGGTCTGGTTTGGGGAAAAAAGCAATTTCAAAACCACCAAGATTCTCTTCAAGTCAGATTCAATACTTAGTTGAACCTCATGAATTTAGAAAAAAATATATTACTCAACTCGATCCTTTTCAGTTCTCTCACTTTATGTAAAAAATACGCAGCAAGGACCCCAGGTTTGGTAGTCTTAAGTATGATAAGACTGTATTTGTGCAAATCAGTTAATTTAGAAAGGAGATTGAGAAGTTGTCTTGTACACTTTTTCCATTCAGATGACAATCTGTTTTGATATTTATGCATCAGTTACTAGCACTTATTCAATGTATAAACTGAGTGGAAGATTACAAATAGCTGGGGTGCTTTTTAAAATACCGGATGACAGATTTCCAAAGGATTTATGTACCTAAGCATACAGACATATATGCTCAACAGATTTACCTTAGGTCATGTCTGTACTGCCTCCCTGCATGAGACCACAAGCCACACCTTGTGTGTTCCCACTTTGTACTTCCACAATAGAGTAGAAAGCCTAGGGGTCATGATTGTGTGCCTCAATGTGACATGCAGGGTCTCATGAAATAATGAACATAAACATAGTGATGGACTACATGCCTAGGACACTTCTAAGCCATCTGTTCTGCCCTAGTGTTGGTGTTGGGTACACATGAAGCAGAAGCAAGGGGGCTTAGCAGGAAGATTGTATACATGTGGCCTTAATCCAAAGGTAGACAACAGTCTTCCTGAGGATTTAGGCACCTAATCAGTTAAGGCACTCTTTTAATTCCCAATACGTACCCTAAGAAAAAGATAGGTGATACATACCCTGATGAATCTTGTCCCAATTCTCCCCTTCAGTCTTGAAAGCCATAGAGGAAGCTGCTATTGTTTGCATAATGACAATCTGGTAAAGGGATGTTGAGAAACCACGTAGGGAAACGTTGAAACCCACTGTGTACTGTTATTCAGTGCTACATGACAACACTTAGAAAGATGTGAAGAAAGGAATAGATGAAGCTCAATCTATGGAAACTATTGGCTTAATTATTTTTGTGGTAGTAGCCACAGAGAGAAACTGTCCTGAAGCTTGGACTTGACTGAACTAATGCACTGCATCCTAAAAATGAGGATTTTACTCCCTTTTTCTTTGACTGGAGTCTTGTGTTAGTAACCTGTTTGACTGATCCTTACATCAGGATTAAAAGTGTGATCCTAGGGAATTAAATCAGAGCAGCAGTTCTTCATTATTTTGCTATTGATTCCTATAACCTTTATCTTTTATTTACTTATTTTTTTTTACTAAGCTTAGCTTCAAATGATAGCACATAGTCCATTGTTTTGCATTTTGTTACATCAAAATAGTTTCTCCACAAAGATAACTGTTCTAGATTTATGCCAAAGGGGAAGGAAGAAACTTTGGGCCAATACAAGAACTGTCCATGTTGAACTTGTACATTGAAAGAGTTAAACATATTTTAAAGGCAGGAAATGGCTTCAGGTGGATTTGGACAGGCTGGAAAAGTGGGCAGAACAAAATAGGAAGAAGTTTAACAAGGATAAGTGTAGAGTACTGCACCTGGGGAGAAGGAATCACCAACACAATACAGATTGGGAAATGACTTTCTAAGCAACACAACAACAGAAAGGGATTTCAGAGTCATAGTGAAGTGACTCAAAGATGAAAATGAGCAAACAATGTGATGAAGTGATCAATTGACTCTATCTGGTGCATCACAAACAGGTCTAAGGAAGTGATACTTCCCTCCATGTAGCATTGGTAAAGCCACAGCTGGAGTACTTCATCTAGTTTTGGGCATCGCACTTCAAGAGGGATGTGGCTAACCTTGAGAGGTTATCAAAGGAGGGGCACTCGTATGGTTAGGAGCCTGCAGGAAAGGTCCTATGAGGAGAGATTGAGGGACCTGGCTCTCTTCAGCCTTGGTAAGAGAAAGCTGAGAGGGGACCTGGTGGCCATCTACAAATGTATCCGATGTAACAGGGAACCCTAACCTTGTCACCAGAAAGCAGGCCCCCACCCCTTTAAGGCCAGAACTTTCTGGGCATGGAGTGCTGGTAGGGAAAGGATTAAATGCTGAACCGGCTAGCTAGTCAGCTGACCAGAAGGGGCAGTAAGGTGGACAGCAGCTGAAGAGGGAGGAGTGCCTCTGAGAGCTCCACAGAGAAGCTGGGTAAGCAGTCCAAAGGCGGGAACTATGAAGGTGTGGAGAGACAGCAGCCACACCACAACAAGAACTGTAACCAATGGCTGGGAGTTGAAGCATGAAGCCTACAAATGTAAGCTGACCTGCTGCTTTGCTTGATCATAGTGACTGGTGGCAGTTATTATTTTTTCCTTTTTGATTATTGACTAAAACTGGTAGATTGGGTGAGGCTATTAAGGGAGGGAGAAGGCCTCATCGGGGGCCCACAGCAGTGTGGGAACCCCAGTGCCAGAGAGGGCACAACATTTGGGGTGCACCAACCCCGGCGCCAGAGAGGGCGCAGAGGGAGACAGGGCCACAGAGAGCTCGCGGTCCAGGGGGGCAAATTGTAACAAGGCTTGACATCAGAAAAGGCTAGAGCCTCTGAGTCAAACTTGGATGGGGAGGCCTAGCTGGAGAAATACAGGGGTCACGTCTTGGTAGGTGAAAGACCCCAACATACAAAATACAATAGGCAGTCTCTTGCTCGCAAGAACATCAACAATAATTTTCATCAAGATATGGCAGAAGAGTAGGGGCAGGGCATAAGAGCTTCAAACCAGACTCCAAAGGCACCCCATGTAAAGTGCAGATTAACATGGAAGGTGGTGCTGGGGAGGATGACCTGTTACACAGGGGAGGAAGGAGGCATCAAGGTATAGGAGATGTGTACCAAGATGTCCCTTTGAGTGACTGGACACGATGGCCACAAACTGACAGAGAGCAGATTGAGACTAGACATTAGGAAGAAATTATTTATGGCAAGGGTTATCAGAGTCTGAAACGGGCTTCCAAGGGAGGTGGTGCTTTCCCCTACCTTGAGGGTCTTTAACAGGATACTCAGCAAACACCTGGCTGTGGTCATCTGACCCGCCCAGGGCAGGATGTTGGACTAAATGATCTACTGATATCCCATCCAAACCTAAAAATCTATGAACTCTATAAAGAATATGAACCATTACTACATATTAATAGTAATTTATTACTATACTCCATTTGGAGGAGAAGGGAGGTCTTCTGACTAAGGAACAGTACCATATTCCATGCCTAGATATGCCTCAGCTCTCTCTCTAACTATGTTTTCCTTTACCTCAATTTCCCAGCACCAATTAATCTATCTATTACACTGTAAGCTCTTCAGGGCAAGAACAATCTCTTGTTATACCAATGTACAGGGCTTAGTGCAATAGAAACCTCTGTGGAGGCCCTCAGCTGAGGTTTGCCACAACAGCAATAGTAGTAATAAAAATGTTTATACTAAGAAGACAACTTTAGTTAAATTCAGTTTTATTTTTTACATTCTTACTTTTAACCTATCAGGTAAAAGGAAAGATATGGTAACTTTCCACTTGGGTCTCAGTTTAATGTGGGTTTGTAAAACCTGACACTTTCTGACCTCTGCTGTTGTGCTGATAACCTAACCATCCTGTTTGGAAAGCTACTTCTTAAGATGAATTCCCTCTTGCCTCAATTCACACTCTTAACAAAAGGCACTGTGCAAGCAAACAGATTGGAAGCTGCATTCTGGGGGGAAAAAGATCAATAGCAGAAGTGTTTTCTTATTTCTTGTACAAACATGCTATAACACATTCATGTTTACTAATCTCAGCAGTGTTACTTAGTGTATCCTTTTCTCCTTTTCTTATAGAAAGAGACTAGTATCACTTGAAAACACTTTTTTTTTGTCACTGTCTTTCTTTTCCTTGGGTAGTTTAGATCTGGGGTATGTTTATAGGAGACTGGAGGTTGCATGCTATGCTAGAAACCTCTTTTCCTCCAGGGGATTTACCACTATGTTTTCATTTTTCTTTTGATCACCTCCTGCAAAAAAAAAAACAACTAGCATAAAGATAAAGTATTCTAAGTTCTGTGCAACTGCTCACAATGATCTGGCCACTGCTGCTTCATACACTCACAGCCACATTGATTATAGTGAAATACGTTCATTCTTGGTGAACTATTTTACCAGCCTCTGAAAACTTTCAGAATTATTTATAATCACTTATTTTCTTTTCTTCCCTTTTGCCTTCCCGTACCCCCATACCCATCCCAAAACTCCAAGGAATTAAGTCTTATACAGATTTGGACATGTTTTCATGAGGATCTTTTTTAGATTGTTATGGATATTTTTTCAGTATATTGTATGAATACTATGCCACAGATAACTGTCTTCATTTGAACAATACTGGGTGGATCTACACGTGCGCCCAACTGTGCAGTTGTTATTGCGTAGTCATTTAGTACGTGCTTTAGCAGTAACCACCATTACTGTGCAGTCCCAGGTAATTTGTGACCTACTGAGCAGTTGCTTGATGCATCACAGTTTGTGCCTGCTGATGCTACATCACCATAGCTCATTGTTATAGTGACAAATCATCTTCTGTAGATGTGCCCAATGCAATGCACAGCTGGCAACTGCATACTAAAAGAACAGTCAGATAATGTGGTCGTGGGTCAGATTTTGGATCTTCTTATTCATCCTAGGAAGCCATCATGATGCAACTAGTTCCATTGGGATAATCTGAATAATTAAGCACCATCTACTTCTAGCAATCAAGTATACTTTTGAAACATACATACCTTCTCTTTCTTTGGTAAAAACAAAACATAAATTCCCGAACCCCTATTTCTGACTTCCTAGATAAGTTCATATACCACTATTTACTACTCTTGGTCATGTTTAAAACTGAATTGAGATTCTGTGTTTAACTGGAAGGTAATACTGCTGTCACACGTTGTTTCCAGCATTTGTCTCCAATCTAAGAATTTTGGATCCTGAAATAACAGAAACTTCTCCTTAGAAATTGTAAGCTCTGAGAAGAAGCAGGAGTTCAGACAAAAAAAAGACCTAATGTTTTCTGTTGGCTAGCTGTGGTGCCTTCTAAGTGTCTAGGAAATCTGGATTGCCTCTGGGGGGCAGCTAAGTCTCCCCATTCACTCTGTGGGAACCCTGCATGCCTAATCTTGTTTTATATCACCTTCCTGGTGAAAGGTGCCTACATTTAAACTTCTTTAATGTGTAAGTGAAGAACTTAGTAATGATCCCATGCAAAATGATTTGCTAGAGGACTTCTGGAAGTCTTGAATGCACTGGGGATTAAACCTGGAACTCCAAAATCCTACTACAATGCATTTAGCCAAAGAATAGCTGTAGAAAACCTTCTATTTTTAAGCTATCAGAACTAATTAATCAAAGCAGTGCCTACTACTTTGGTTTAATTTTCATTATAGATTGGCATAATTCCTTTCACTTCCGGCTCAACTTATTCATCTGTCACTTAACAGCAGAAATGCTGCAGTACGTGAAGTAGACAAGGTTCTTTGGGTAAATGTGATATTTTTTATTAGACCAATTAAATAGTTGGAAAAAATATTCTTTGCAAGTTTTCAAGCATAGACACTCTTCTTCAGGTAAAGGGAAAGCCTGCTGGTGTTATGTCTTCTCCATGGTAGAATAGAAGCTAATATGCAAAATGCAGGTCTGTGAAAATGCAAATGCATGGCCATGAGGATCAGGGGAAATGGGAGCCAATACATGTGAGACAGGTAGCTGGGGGGAGGGGAGGGAAGGAGGAAATATTGAACTAGTGATAGACTGTAACTGGTAAAATGCAGACAAGTTTACCTGGGGTTATAACCTGCCTGACATCTGATGATGTTTCATAAATCCAATGTTTATATTTAGTCTATGTCTTTTTTATCCAGTAGATTTATGAAGTAAAGTTCATAGGCTTGTCTATGAAAGGTGTTTTGTAAATTCCCTTTTAGGATTAGAAATGAGAGATTACAGAGAGAGTGGTTGTCTTGTGAGAAGTGTATATCCACAGGCATGAATGATTGACTCCTGAGACTGAGTGGGGGCACCATGGCAGAGAGTGGTGAGCGGGGATCACATGTAGCTGCTGGTGTCAGTGCCAGAGGCAGCAAGCAGGAACTGCCATCAGATGCTGCTGGCCATGTCCACAGCGAGGGGGGAGGGACAGGTGGCAAGCAGCGTCTGCCTGCAGGAGCCAGTAGCAGCTTCAGTGGTGGCAGCACGTGTCCCCCCCGCCCCCCATGTTTCCCCTATGCATCGCCTATGCCCCCAGGTAACTGGATATATTTGTCTTTGATAGATTTTCAGTGTGCATTCATTCTGGTACATAGTTGTTGTTTGTTTTTTCTCCCACATATTTTCCATCAGGATATTTGGTGCACTCGATGAGATATATTACATTTCTATAAGTGTAAGTGTAAGGTCCAGGAATGGTGATGGTTTTGTTGTGGGAGTGGTGGAGATGTGCTGGCAGTTTTTACATTTCTTGTCTTGATATGGTCTGGATCCATTTGGTGTGTTTTGGGCCATAAGGAGTTTGCGTCTGGAGAGAAGCAAGGATCCTAGTTTTCTCTGATTAAAAAAAAAATCTCCAATTTTCAATTGAAAAAAAATGTAACCCAAAACCCACATTTTTTCCATGAGTAAATGAAATATTATATATGTGTATATATATGTGTGTGTGTATATATGTATATATTAGTAATGTTCCATTTAAATCACAGAAAAATGAGGATTTGGGGTTACTATTTTTAATTGAAAATTGGGAATTTTTTAAAATCAGAGGAAACCAGGATCTCTGGTGATGAGACTGGCGAGGCTTGGTGCTTGTTTAAAGGCTGGGGTGGGTGCTATGTGCCTTGAGACAGGAGAGCAAGCAGCCCTGGGCTGGCTCCCTCATCTTGAGGTACACTGATTCCTAGCCAGCTGTTCCACAGCTGGGGACACAGTGTGCTCCGAGATGTGGGCTCCATATGCCTCAGTGCAGGGGCTCTACAACGGAGTCTCCATGCTGAGGCACATGGACACAGGGGAGCAGCCATCCTGGAAGTGGCCTGCTGGGGTGCAGGGTGTCTCAGGGTGGGGACTCTGAAATGTGTGGAGAGAGGAAGCAGGCAGCCCAAGGATGCCTGCTCCCCCATCTCCACATTTGTCCATGCACATTCCACTTTGGCATGCTTTGTGCTGGTTTTTCTTCTAGTTTGCTATGAAGAAATCCCAGTATCAAGTTTTGCCCCGGCACTGCAAATTAGCAGCATTTCACATGGTTTAAATGTGACTTTGGTGCCACAAAGAAGTTTCCAGCACCACAAAATGCATGTGTCTGCACATCTGGATCTGGCCTGTGGGTGGATCCTCTTTTTCCTGAAGGTTTTTTTTGTTTGCTTGTTTTTTGTTGACTCAGGCTTAAGATAAGATGCAGCAATTTTAAAGAAGTTGTTGCACTTTCAGTTTCCCAAGGAATTTTGCTGGGTGCTATAGTATTTTGGCAGCCCAGAGGTCAAATAAAATTTGAGGCTCTTGCCCATTCCCCTAACTTGCAGAAAAGAGTAAGCAACACCCATTTTCCCTTCTGCAAAGAAGCAAGGCTGAGAAAGGAGAGTTAATTCCTGTGCAATAGAGAAGGGCTGTAACAACCTCTTTTACTTTGTGCTTTATTCCTCATCCCTACCTCCCACCATCCTTGCATCAAAGATGTACATCACAAACATGTATGAATGGGAAAATATGTGATAAATATCCAGACAGACATCTACAGAGGTCAGAAGGACAGGCTTTGACAGTGGGTGGATTAGTATGAGCCTTTATCTACCTTCAAACCAAACAAATCATAAAAAGATCCCATCAAAAAACCATTTTTTTTTTAAAGCTAGTTGATAACGTGAAACATCAAAACAAAAACAAACACAAGAATGTGAAATAAAACCTACACACGCAAACAGCAGTACGACTGTAGGAAAACTGTTTGTGCAATACATGCATCCAAAGGCTCATAATCTCACAAACACCATACTCAGAAGAGCAGTGGCAAAACAGCAGCCTTCAGTAGAAAGTAACCTCAGAGACTACTGCATCTTTATGTAAGCAGGGCTTTTTCACCGGAGTTGAACACACTCTTAAATCCTCACTGTGCTTTACTGTCAGACCTGCTAGTAAACAGGAGGTTGAGGAGTGCAGCAGGAAAAAAAGCATGGACTGCTGTAGGATCTTAAGAGGCAGCTATGAGGTGGCAACTGTAATTCTCAGGTCTCATCCTTCCCATACAAGATAGTAATGCAAGTACTAAGAATAAGATTTCTGGAGTATTATTCTGCAGACAATAAGCTCCTCTTATCACTTAATACCAGACAAAATCCAGGCTCATTTTTTTAAAATATAAACGCTCCCAGACAACTGAAGCTACAGTTCCCATTTGTAAATGAACCAAACAAGTACTTTGGTTACTGTTTAAAGACAGTGAAGTACATTCTTCCTTGGCTCCACACACTTAGGAATCATGTTCAAGACTACAGAAAATAAGTTTTTGCAAAAAATATAATACTGCCTGAACAGCAACTCCTTTGATTAAAGCTATGGCTCTTAACATTGTAATTTAACTGCTGAAAAGTTAAAATATCATGCCATACTATTAAAGGAAAAATTACTGAGTCTCACAATGTGAATAGTCTAAAGATTTGAAAGTGCTTTCTTCATTGAAAATATATACCTGTGAGAGTAAGTGCTATTATATCTCACAGCCTAAACAGAAGATTATTTCCCTCTATGCACTGCAGCAAACTTGTATTTACAAAGGCACAGTAGTTTTGTTTCCATTTTATAATATCCCCCCCCTTCAAATTATGGACATTTATGTTCTTTTGAACTATACCTGCAACTCATTTGAATAATATTAAAAGGTAAAGGATGTCCTAACCTGGAAAGAGGCTAAGCTAAACATCATGGTAGCTTCTTTGCTAACTTCAGGCACCTTTGGGGAGTCTCTTTTTCCTGAAGGCAAACCAGGTCTCTGGGGCCAGAAATGGTGGGGCTTGAAGAGGAAAGGTAAAAAGGAGAGATCAGCTTGAGACTTCCTCACTGTCTTACACAACTGTTCTTTTCTCTAAATTTATCTTTTCCCTTGTGATACCATACCAAACTTACCATTTTAGAACCTTTCCCACTAATGAATTGGTTTTCATAATGAGGTTTAAATTTTCTTCTTGGAATTTCCAAGACTTACTAAGGTCCATGCTGTCTCTGTGTCAGGGACAGGAATGTTACTATAAAGCATGGTCCATCTCTTTACACTCAATCTGTATAAAAAAATTTCTAAAAATTCATTTCTTTACGTGGTCCTGAACATATGCCCACAACTATTCTTAGGCATCTTGTCTTGCCCATGTTTATTCTAACATGCCAAAGCCATATGTCCTCATTTTAGACAACTGGTGTACATGGAGATAGTACAAGTGGGTAGGAAATGCTTCAGAGCAGCATTCCCAGGCATGGCATGAAGTCTAGGGCATAACTGCATAAATGATGTATTGATAATGGTGAAGATGATCATGACAATTAATTAGCTGTAAACAGAAGTATATGCACATCTGAAATAGCTTCAGGTGTCTTGAGGGAATAAAAAGACAAGGAACTGGCAGAGGAGCTGACTAAGCTCTGTTGGCACCCTTCTTCCCATGTGTTCTAGCTTTGGAATTACAGTGCTCAATAGCTATAATGCAAGGGCCATAGGTAGCCACCCCTGCATTAGAATCCCCTCTTCCATAAAATACAAGAACCCCAAATTTAGTTTTCAACTGGGCTAGATTGACGTAGTTAACAGTGGAATCATGATTAATGGCAGTAGCATAACAAGCAATGGGAGATCATGGCACCAGCCTCAGGCACTTACTTAGAGAGGGTGGAGGACCAGGAGCTGCTGTCTCTGGCTTGACCCTGCTGCTGCTGCCCCTGGTACACCCTCTAGCTATTATGCCTCTAACTAATGACTGTATCTTATTCTTGGCCATGAATGTAAGGCATTGTTTGTATCAGCTAGGTTGTAACTCAGGTGTAGGCTTCTCACAATGCAACTATGAATCTATTTTTTTTTCTATACAGCATGTTCCCAACACCTGGTTAAAACAATAGTATGGCTATAGTTTATTATGTACCTAGAAAAGAAGAGAAGTAACCTTTCCCTGTCCAGAAGCAATCAATGAACTTCTGTTCATACCTAGTGCCTAAAGCCTTAAATCATAACTTCCATTACAGCTGATATTTAGCAATCTAGGGACTGCCTAACTTTTCGTAAACAAGAAAGTTTATCTGAGTATAATTTGTGTTTCCTGTGAGGAAATTTTGTCTATCTGATTGAGTCCTAAGGTATATAAACAGAAACTTTATTAGGGTGTTGGGGTTTTTTTAACTCAAGAAATTTACAGAAATAATCTTTATTCTGAAGTTATATTAGGCTGTCTTTGGTTCTATCTGCAAGCAAGCCTTTTATCCAAGGATAAAAGTAGGGGTGTACTGATAAAGATTTTTTGGGCTGATACTAATGGCTGATTATTAATGAGCCATATCAGGCAATACTGATCTGATTGCTGATATGCAATCCTGCCAGTTGGAGAGTAGCGTCTAGCTGGTAAGATTGTTGAGGGAGAAGGGCCACTGGGGGGGGGGCATATCAAGGCCTCTGTGGTGAGGGAGGGAGTGGGGCTGGGGCAGGAGCTGGCACTATCTAGCCAGGGTAGGACAGGGCATGGTATGGAGCACTGAGTGGCTTGTTTGGAGGGTGGGTGTGTGTGTGGTGGGTGGGGAGAGTAGCTTCCACTGCAGCATGCACCCCTGGTGGAGGCATGGGGGGGTGCCATCTGGACCTGTGTGTGAGGTGAGGGTGGGCTGCCGCTGTAGACTGGGGTCTCAGGTAGTGCTGGCCTCTTCCTAGCAGAGGGGCTGGGCCAAGGCTGCACTCGGGGCAGGTGGTAGCAGTGCAGGAGCAGGGCTATGGTAAATTTTGGTGTGGCTGTAGACCATTCCATAGCCCCCTTTTTCAGTGCTGCCACCCCAAGTGCAGCCCTGGCCGAGGCCCCTTCTAGGAAGAGCCCAGTGCAGTCCCTGGCCCCAGCCTGCAGAGGCATCAACCTTCACCCCCCACACAGATGTGGAGAGCACATGCCCCCATGTCTCCCCTGGGGGTGCATGCTGCAACGAGAGTCACCCTTTGCCTTCCTCATGACCCTTGAATGAGCTGCTAGTGGCTCTGTCCTGTACCCTGCCCTCCCCCACACCTGGGCAGTGCTTATCCCTGCCCCAGCCCCACTCTCTCCTTCACTGCAAGGATCTTGATATGCTCCATGCATGCCCTTTCCACCCCCTACCCAAAACAGACTTACCAGCCAGATGCTGCTCTCCAAGGTGCTGGGTTGGCTATGTGCATGCTGCAGTTGTGCCCATGCATGCAGCATTTATTGGCAACATTATAGATCACATCAGACAAAAAAAGTCAATTGCCAATAATGTCAATTTTCCTTTTATTGGTGCTGATACAATATGGACTGATCAGTGCAGGTCTAGTACATGTTAATCCTTGGTCCCCCAATTCTTAGCTAGCATCATGGAATGGCCTCTTTAGGTGTGCTTGCTTGGACCACTGCAACCTTGTCTGTTCTGTGAGAGTAATCCTTGAAGTCACCCCAATCTTGCAGGGAAAGGGAAGCCTGAGTTCCTTCCCACTCTGAGACTGTAGGTTTTCGGCCCCTCACGTCCCTGTTTCTCTGTGGCCCTGAGTCAAGAAGCTAGCATCCAGTTCTGCTCCTGAAAAAATTGTTTCACCTCCTCTTAGGGTGATCCATTGTAATGTACAATTCCAAGCAGTACGACAGACAGTCTCTTCTGTAAAGACCTATATTGGGGCAAAGGTCATCCATCCAGGTCTCTGTCCCTACTGAAAGAATGAGAAGTCCCTTTGTCCCCAGTCAACCCACACAGCTCTGAGCACCTGCAGAGATCCTCCACTTGTTTTCATCACACAGCTCTTCTTACCAGCCTGCTCTCCCATTGTCATGTATTTACTCTGAATACCTCTTGGGTGCCAGGCATCTCACCTTCCTTATATATCAGCAGAGTTATTCAAGGCTCTGCTGATGTTAAAGATCCACTTGGGCTCCTCCTGCATTAGCTAGCCCAAACACTTAACCCTTCATAATCTGTGTACATGTTAATTAGGTAAACAGTCACACAATTACAACATGAGCACAGTTAACAGAAATATATCACCAAACCTGTAACACATCACACCTGGTAAATGAGATAAATATTTTAATAAATTCTGAGATTGAGAAAATATGAGAAACCTGTGTGAAGTAAGAGACAAAGGTGTTGATTACATCAGTGATCATACAAAAAGTGTACTTGGGGAAAAATAAAAGTAAATAAGAGTTGTGATCCTTTGTTGTTGTTGTTGTTGTCGTTAGATCACTTAGGCAGAAAATAGTGAATTGTATATGTGACTTAATAAATACAACCCTGAACGATTAGGGTATTGCTTGGAAGGGTTGGGAAAAGTGCTGTGCTTCTGTGGTTAATATTACATACCAATTAATCATGTTATGTTGCTTCATGATTTCAACTTAGTTTGTGTTCATTTTATGATTTAATTCATTTAATTTCCTATCATGGTTAATTGATTGATTAATTTGATTTGGTGTTTGCATTGTTCAATTATAATTATTTAGTAGAGTTAGTATAAACCTTGCAATTTAAACCTATTGCTACTTTTTTGATCTCCTCTGGACCCAGAGAACAGAGTTATAAAAGCTTTTTTAGTACTTGAAGATTTATCAAATCATCCCTCAATCTTCTCTTTATTAAATGATCCCAGTTCTTCCTAGTTTTCCTCATAAATCAAGTTTCTTGTATCTCTCATCATTTCTGTTGCTCTCCTTTGAACTCTGCCTAGGGCCATATTGCATATTCCACTTAATAGGTGCTTCTACATAAGATGCTAACTGTGCAGTAATGTAAAAAACATTGTTCAGTAGTGTGCTGGGCAAAATGTATTAATACATTACTGCACAGTAGTATTAGGCTATTGCACAGTTAGCATCTGTAAAAACCCATGCACCAGCCTACTACTTAATAGCACCAGTTAGTGTGCATTGATTCAGTACTTGGTTATGCACGTACTCAACTTGATGTGCAGTAACTATGTCACATTAATGAACATGTAGACACACCCAATATTTGTTAAATCCACTCAAAATGTAAGCGTTCATGAGTTCAAGCAGAAAAACATGCTAAGTGAGCTTGTATCATAACAAACACGACCTTTTGGGTGAGGATTATCTGCAAATCCTATTAAGTAATGCATATTGAACTAACATTGGCCTATGCCACAGAAATTGTAGAAGCAATTTGCAGCCCTCCAGCATCCCAAGATACACTGCTGCCATCTAATTCCTTCTAAGACATTGTTTTAATGCTATGATTATCACCAAACCCAGCCAGACAAATTATAACACAGAAGCAGTTGAACTGCCCACATCCAGTTCTCACCCTCACACAAAACCTGAATTCAAAATTAGCTAATGTAAGGGTGTGTCTACATGAGATGTTAACTCTGCAGTAGTGTGCCAGGCAAGCCCCATGCTAATATGCCATGTGCAGTAGTATTAGGCTATTGTGCAGTTAGCATCTCTAAAAAGCTGTGCACTGATGCTACTGCACAGTGGTGCCAGCTACTGCACATTGATTAGTACTTGGTTATGCAAGTACTAAACTTAATGTGCATTAACTACAGCAAATTAGTGAATGTGTAGGTGCACCCTACAATCCCTAATTTCTAGGAGAGTATGGCATGCATACTGAGACAAAGTATGTAATATTCTATTTTTGCATGGAGGTGTACATAAAGCTTTATGACACATGACCATGAGTTTGCAGGCACTGGAGTTCTTTAGCTGAAATAGCTAAAACAATTGGGATCTGTCGCGGACCGGAGCCTTGTTTCCAGCAGGCCCCGTACGGGAGCCGGGTTAAGCCCTAGCTTATTCCGTGCTAGCTTCTGGTTTCCCCTGACTTTGGCTGCTAGAGAGATCAGATTTCGTGAGACCGCTGGAGACGAGGGTACTTACATAGCTTGTTGTTAGTAGTTGTTTATTGAAGATCGTGTTACAGCAAGCAGTCAGTCACTGAGGGGAGGGGGAAGGTTCCGGGGGTATCGGATGTTGCTGTAGTCTCTTACTATGGCTTAGTAAGCGATTTTTAGCAGGCACCCGTGTCCGACCTCTGCAATGACCTCTGTTCGTGGGTCGTGAGAGGGAGAGCTCTGCCTGGGCTGACTACGGGCAGGGTTATATAGTTAGAGTCAGCCTATGGGATATAGTGTTTTCGTTCTATTCCTTTTTTGGTATAAACTGGCATACAGTACTACGGGAGTTTGGCTTGTCAGGTGGTGTCATGGGTCACTGTCTGCAGCACAGTTTGCATAGGATCCAAGGGAAAAAAATATTAAAAGGTTCATTTTTAAAAAGGAAATCTTTCTTCTGCCAAAGTTGGAAAATCTTTGTCACACACACAAAAAAGGAAAATTCAATTATCCTTTAAAAATTATTATGTTAAACAGAGACTAAACTCAACCATTCAAGTGTGAAATAGAAAGAATTTAATCCTGCTTTAAGTGCAAATCTAACTGCAGTCTTAAGTATGGAGCAGCCAGGCTAGCTCCAGAATTAGAAATAGTATTTCTGTTATGGATTTTGGATGTTTTGTCCACATTTTAAAGTAGGTGTATCTTTAAAAGTCTGTGCATTGTTTCTGGTGTCTGATTTAAGTCCCTCATATATGACAGTCAGTAGTGTTTGTGAATGTAAAATAAGAGTATTGAGTATTAGTACATACAGGCACAACTAACACATGATGGGATTTCTATGGGTAAGGCAGACATTTGAAAAAGTCAGCATGTGGCTTTGGAAGTTTGGGCCAATGACATTTAATGAGTTAGATTTTTCTAGAATGGTCAGATTGAACAAGTACAACAACAGATCTCCTGTATATGAGAATCAACAACACCAAGGAAAAAATTACAAAGAACTGCTTCTGAAGATTGATTGCTGCCTACATACTGGTGAGTACCTATTGAGTACCAAGGATAAATAGGGAAACAGAGCTATTTTTTTTCATATAGTTTATGAGTAAGACAGAGATATTTCTAAAATGAAGCTTTGATCCCATAAAATGAATGTTTTCAAGATACACACTCTAGGTCCAAGGAATAATTTGAAAGCTTGTCAACATTTTTAACCATTCTGAGTTACTAGGACTTGTATCTGATGTGCTATGCTATCTGTATTTTCAAGGATTGCATCTTCCTGGAATAGGTTATATTTAAGTATAAATATAATTCAGGCTGCTTCAAGTGAACAAAAATACACAAAACAAAAATAGCACTTTACTTTCATCTAGGCACAACCCCATGCCCTAACTGTTGTTGCCCTGTGGGGTCAGGCCAACTCTCAGGATCTCAATATTGCGCTGTTAGACAAGAGGGTATGACACAATTGCACATATGCAAACACACAAATCAGTTAGGTGCATACACATGCGCACTACTAGCTCAGGCACATACACATTCAAACCAGCCTAGGCACATGCGTACCTATCACCAATTCAAGTACGTACACTAAACACCCCAAAAGTTAGACACGGATCGCTAATTCGTATATTGTGCACACAGTGCCGTACACACACACACACACACACACACACACAATGGCAGCAGGGGTTAGAGAGGCTTGGTGCAGGGGCTGTAAGTCCACTGAAGTCCAGGAGGAAAGAAAGAGAATGAGAGAGAGTCCAAATTGTAGGAGGAGGTGTGCAGGTAATATCTACCTTTCCAGGCTGGAAAGGGATTTGGTCCAGTAGGTGTTGTCCAAAGGGGGGTCACTGGCAAGGCCTCTGGGTGAATAGGTGGTGTGGCATGGTGCTGGTCCTGATGAAGCATGCTTCCCACTGGGTCTGTCTTCACTGCCCCTTTTACAGGGGCAGACCTTGTGTGACCCTAGTGACAGGAGGCATGACCAGGCAAGGGTCAGCCCCTGGTGTACTGAGCATGTGTGCTCCATGCAAGGATATGCAGTTTCAGGTGTCTGTAATGGTGGGGTATAATAGTAGAGTTGTTGGTTCTGCACGGTCTTTTGTCTTTCAAATGCTGGTCTTATCTCTCTTCCTGGGTAAGGTCTGTGGTTCCTGGATGAATCAATGGGAAGTGATGGCCCAATCATTACAGGCCATTCAGTAGAGGCCTGCTACCATTGTATTTGAGTCATTCCCAACCATTCTCATTCATCTGTGAATCAGTTTACATGGGAGGGGTACGTGACTCATACAGTTGCAACATGAGATGCCCAGGCAGGGGATACAAGATGGAGGCTTGACATATAAAATGGAAACTTGACATGATTTCAATTCACTTACAAACACAGGCCTAAACCATACAATATCCATATGAAAAAATAAAAATAAAAATGAAAATGATAATAATACAATATACAACAATACAAGAATCAATACAAACCTAATAATAATACAACATACAACAGTGGATATCCAAAACCAAAAACTTGCTACCAAAATTTAAATGTTTGAAGCTTATCCTAAGTCTGAGCTCACTTATACTTATCTATAGGGAATAGAGAAGGAGAGAAAAAGTCAGAAATGGTTGGGGAATGGGAGGGAATGCATTTTAAAACAAATACAAAAGGAAAAAAAAGAAAAAAATGGGGTTTTGTTACGATGTAGTGCATGCCCAGAAGAGGCATTGCATTAGTTTGACCTAGCTTGCCCAATGTCTGTATAGACTGCACACTTCAGCAGGGTTTTTTGGTGATTTTATCTGATATCTGATTGAATCCACTATTGGATAAAAACATCAAAACCCATGCTGAAATACCTAATCTGTACAGACACTGGAGCGCTGAGTCAAACTAACATGCCTCCTCTTCCGGTAAACAGTTTTTGGGGTTTTGTTTTTTTTATATCTGTTAGCAGCACCATAAGTTATATCTAGGAAAAAAACAGCCTTACATTTGTTCTATTCCACAGACACAATCCTCTCTCTTTTCTCATGTTAACTATAAAATAGATATATATGTAAAACTATTATCTATTAACTGTATATCCACCAGAATATCTACCCAAAGAATCTCGTCTGCCTATATCCTCCAAAAGTGAAATGACTTGCATTATTAATTATTGTTATTGGATCACTAAATAAAAATATAGTGATCATAACTTTTGATATTTTAGAGTTAAATATGGCAGAGGGATAAAAAATCATGTGCACAGCTCTGCTTCTTTTCACGACTCTTCCCATTTCTACCTAGCCTCAATTCATTCTCAGAGTAGAACCATCTTATGCAATGAATGAGGTTTGGTCCTATGGAAAACACAATTAAAAAAAAAGAGCAAATTGTGAACATATCATTATAAAACTGGAATGAGATATTTTACCAGTTGGATCCACAAACATTTGCTGATAGAAGAATAGTAAGATATAGGCAACAGTAAATGCAGGGGAAAGAGGGGTGCAGAGGTCCATGGAAAGTTTTGATTCCTGGTCCATGAAAAATTTAAAGGCAGTGGCACCAACATTCCTATTTAGGCAGAAGTGTGAGAGAGACAATTATCTTCATGGCTCATAATCTACCAGATTCCTTCTAAACCCTTCATTCCACAGGTATTAATGACCTTTTCTCCTTTTTAACAGTGTTGATGTACCACTGATTAAGCTATCCTTTTTTCTGCAATACTGGTGTCTGAAGCAGCTCCTGGTAATGTAGTTTTTATTTTACAAGCCTGCAGATTTAACTCTAACTAATTCAGATGTGGAAATAACTTTCAGTGTAACATTGGATTTACTGTAAAGATGCTTAAAGAGGTTAGATTATGTTAGATGATTTTTTTAAAAAAATATATAATTATAATGACTACCAGACTAATTAAGCAACATCTTTTGATTAATTTTTGCTTAGTTTCTTGTGTTTTTTTTAATATGATATAGAAAATTAATGCACAATACTATACAATTATATTTGTTTTTGCTTCAATCTTAAACTGAATAATATAGCCTTGGGCTCCTAGCTTATTAGTAAAGCTTCAAGTTTCTTTTTAGGTGGAGAAAAAATTGTGTTATATATGATGAGGTACCATCCCATTTGCTCCCCACTTTCCTAGATCTACCTATAGCTGCAGCAGAGCCATGGGTTTCTATTCAAAGCTTTAGAGAAGAGTGTGAACTAATGGGCACAGACACTTAGGGTGCCCATACACATGGTCCAGGTCTGGGGGGTGGAGGATTTGCATAAGAGCTGCTCTCAAGAGCAGCTTTTAGTGAGTGTGTGTGTGTGTGTGTGTGTGTGTGTGTGTGCACAAATTAAAATCTTATTAAAATCCTCCACCCCCCCCACACCTGGACCACGTGCATGGGTACCCTAAGTGTCTGTGCCCATTAGCGTGTACGTGTGCATGTATTATGCATGTATAGCTATACATAGATACACACACACACATGCACACACACACACGTGGATCTTGGGTTACTTTTTTTTAACCAAATTGGGAAAAAAACTCAATCCCATAAATTTCTGTTCAGCAACGGTCCACTTGTCACAATTATTTTTCCCAGGCAATTTCAGCTCTCTCCCTGCATTCCACACTTCTTGGGTGCAACACATTGGTTCATTCCTGCTACCTAGAGCTGGCCTCTCTTCTAGCAATCCTGCAGTTGAAAAAAAAAATGTCTTACTCATCCTGGCAAAGGAAAATGCCTAGTACAACACACAGAATCTTCATTAAATTCTTGCTGAAGGTGTTGCAAGTCTCTACTGAGCATGTTTTTCAAGGATTGTAATTTGGCCAAACCTGGGCAGATATCTTACAGTGAGCACAAAGGTACATCCATGACATATAAGCCAAGCCATACATTTCAGAGGAAAGATCTTCAGAATTTTAACATGAGCAAAATCAGTGGTGATGCATAGTCGGTGCATGGGGGTGCTGGTGCCCCCCGAGAACACTGGATGGGCAGGGGAGGCAGGCAGGAGCTCTGGTGCCCCCCTGCAAGTGCCAGCCAGTGAGATGGGCACCGCAGCCAGCCAGCTCCCTTCCAGTCAGATTGGCCAAGGGGGGGACCCCCGCCAGTCACTGAGTGGTCTCTGAGGGGGCATGTGCCCACCCTCCTCCCGACTAAGGTGTCACCAGTTGCCCATGGGCAAAATAATACACGTTCCATAGTCTTGGTCTTGGAAATAGAACTGGCTGAATTTTTCTAACCAATTCAGCATGAGACTGACATCCAGTATGGAACACTTCATCCCAAATTGTTAAAGATGACCTAGGGCGTAAGTAGCTAAAAGAAGAGTACTATACTTAGAAGGGAATGCCAACAAGAACAATGCTGCTTACCCTGCCTATCAGCCTATAGATTGTACTTTTATAATACAATTAGGAAGAGAGAGATGTCTATCCATTTCTACTCCTGTTGAGATAAGCACATGGTTTTCTATCACTTCAACAGTAGAAATCATTTTACAGATGCCATTTTTTTTTAAAATGTGTCAAAAATTGTAAAGAAGTCTTAACATTGTGGGATAGGCTGTTGTTTTCTACTCAGTTTTCTCCTGTTCTAATGTTAAAGCAAGATTTCTGGTAAAGGGGGATTTTCTGTACATGTTGTAATGAGGCACTTTAAAATCTCCCTCAGGCAAAATGTCTCAGTGGGAGCTTTGCATTAACAGCCATAAGCCCTTATCCTACCCTTTTCACATAGCAGATGGAGAATATTCAGGAACGTCAGTCTGGGTCAACATTCACTTGGACATGGTGACAGTATAGCTATACTGCCTGCAGCCTTGCCATTAGTAGCAGCATTCAGTCTCAGACTGCACACTGTCTATATTGTATGTGTAGGCAAGGACTGATTCATGCGTTTTGGTCACTGCAGGGTTTAGCAGAGCAGGATGGTAGTTTATTGTGATCTGGGAGTGTTTTACTGAAGCATAAAGAACTGCTAATTCATACAGTCTCATGATATTTTATGTTTTTATAACACCTCTTCCCCCTATTGTTCATGGAGGCAATTATATAATTTAAAGGTCTTTGTAAAAATAAAAAGTAGACAGTCTATTAAACTTCTATCTTGGGCTTACCATTATGGTTGAAAAAAAAAGAAACAAAAAGAACACAATAAAACTTGTTTTTATTTTGCTTGTTTTTAAAACTTGTTAATATAATAGTTTTGGGAGGTGATGATTTCAGATTTCTGGATACTTGGGATTGAGAATGCTAGATAGGTGGTTATCTAGTCTGTTATTATGTTCAGCTCTTGGATAAGAGCTCTCAGGCTACTGCACTGGGCAGTACAAGTACTACACTGGGGACAAGGTGTACAGCCAACAGTGGCAAAAGAACAGATTAGAAGCGATTTGGAAAACCTTGGAAGTGCACAAGACCATGGGACTGGATGTGATGCACCCAAAGGTGCTGAGAAAGTTGGCCAATGAAATTGCAGAGCCAATGCCATTATCTTTGAAAACTTATAGTGATTGGTAAAGGTCACAGATGAATGGAAAAGAGCAAATATAGTACCCATCTTGAAGAAAGGGAAGAAGCAGCATTTAGGGAACTATAGGTCTAACAGCCTCGCCTCAGTTCCTAGAAAATCATGGAGAAGGTCCTCAAGAAATCCATTTCTAAGCCCTTGGAAGAGAAGAGGGTAATTAAGAAAAGTCAGCATGGATTCACCAAGGGTAAGACATATGTGACCTAACTGCCTTCTATAATAAGATGATTGGCTCTGTAGATGCAGGAAAAGCAGTGAATATGATATACCTTGAATTTAGTAAGGCTTTTAATACAGTCTTCCCCAAAATTATCACAAGCAAGCTAAGGAAGTATGGGTTCAATGAATGAACAATAAGGAGGATAGAAAACTGATCTTCAGACTCAAAGGATTGTAATCAATGTCTCCATGTCTAATTGAAAGCTAGTATCAAGTAGAGTACCCCAAGGGTCAGTCCTAGGGCCAGTTTTTTCCAATATCTTCACTAACGATCTGGAAGATGGATGGATTGCACTCTTAAGAAGTTCATGAATGACCAAGATGGGTGGGTATAGTAGATACACTGGAGGTTAGGGCTAGGATTCAGAGAGACCGAGACTAGTTCGAAGATCAGACCAAAAGAAATCTCATGATGTTCCATAAAGATAAGTGAAAAGTTGTGCTCTTATGATGGAACAGTCCCATATACTGGTAGACTGGGGACTGACTTGCTAACCAAGAGCTGTACAAAAAGGGACCTGGGGATTACAGTGGACAATAATACACTGAATATGAGCCAACAGTGTGCCCTTACTATGAAGAAAGCTAACAGCATACTGGGGCACTGTAACAGCTGCATTAGTAAGAGTATTACCGGCATATCAAGGAAAGTGTTCATTCCCCTTTATTCCACACTGGTGAGGCCACATCTAGAGTACTGTGTCCAGTTTTGGGCCTCCCACTTAACAAAGGAGGTAGATAAATTGGGGAGAGTCCAGTAGGGGACAACAAAAATGGTGGGAGGAGCGTTTCTTCTGAGAAGAAGATGAGGGAACTGGGTTTATTTAGTCTGGAAAAGAGAAGCCTGAGGTGGAATTTAATAAGAGCCTTCAACTACTTGAAAGATGGTTATAAAAAGGATGGAGCTAGACTACTCTCAATAGTGGTAGATAGGAGATAACAGCAATGGCCTCAAGTTGTAGGAAGAAAAGTTTAAGTTAGATATCAGAAAAACTCTCTCACTAGGAGGGTAGTAAATCACTGGAATGGGCTACCCAGAGAGGTATGGAATCTTCATCTTTAGCAGATTTTAAGACCTAGATAGACACAGCCTTGTCTTGGGTGATATAGCTGGGGATTGTCCTGCTTTGAGTAGGAGACTGGGCACTTGACGACTTCCTGAGGTCCCTTCTAACCCTAATTTTCTATGATTTGAGTATTCTATTATTCTATCCTTTGGGTACAGATTCTGCTGGGATTTACAGTGAAGTGTCAGTTGACACACAGCTAGCACATTAAGGTGCTATCAGGTTTTCAGGAGCAAATATTGGGTTTTGAGAGCTCTACATAGTTATAAAAGCAAGCACTGTGTTATTTATTCCTTTAATAGAGAGGAGGATTTTGAACAAAGGTTCAGTTACTTCTGTTGTTACTGCTGTTTTGAAAACATGGAGCAGTCATTGGCTGTGTACAGGCATTCATTTCTAGCAGTGGAAGTTTTAAAGAAATTCCCACTCCCAAAGAATTTTTTTCCAGAAGAGGGACCAGCAGTCAGACCAGCAGTTAGTTTGGGGAAAGCACGGGGAACAGAAGGTGCCCACCTTTCACAGCTCTGTGTGGGCTGAAGTAGCACAGCTCATTGCCCCACAGTGAGAGATCATCACCCACAAAACACGTCAAAGCTAGCACCCACAGATTGAGTGCGGGATTGCTGGCATATGGCTCTGCATGTGCTGTATGGGGGACAGAATTTGCATCATGGGTCACACAATAGCTGGCATCTGAAGCCCATGCATGGAGCTTGAGGCACAGTCCTTGCTTGGCACTTCAAAGCCAGTGCATGTAGACCTATGTGTAGGGCTATGAGTGTAGAGCTCTGCAGTTCATGATCTGTGGATTGCTTGCTGTTCACAAGAGTGGATGGGAGCAATGGTGCAAAATTCCCAGCTCAGGGAACTCCTCACTGCACTAAGCAAGGAACACTGCTGTGAGGGGGTGCACCAGCACTCTAAGGGGGTTCATGTGCAACCCCATGTACCACCTATGTACCACCACTGGGGCCTGCATTGGAAAAATGGTTACACTTCTCATATTTTCATTTGTGTTTCCTCACTGAACTTTGCTAAGTTCATCAAGTATATCCAAGGGTAAACTTTGGTTCAGAGCATTCCACATCATGACATAAATTATATTAAAACATGCACTCTATTTCAGGGATGAAAAATGTGCCTGTGTCACATTAAAATTACAGCAGTCTCACAAAAAGGAACTTTTAAGTGTTTTGTTTATTAGATACTTTTTCTATAAAATAATTTTATTTCCATACTGTTTGATTTTAATGAGCTATGCAATAATTCTGTTCACACTGTGAATTTATTTTTAAGGCTATGCTAATGGCATTGTTGCCTAATGCATAGTTATTAGAAAATCATCATGTTTTAATTAATACATTTAAAAATGCATCAGGCAAACAATACTGAATTAGTTATTTGAAACATTATTTTGACAAACTGTAATGTGGAGACTAAGTAATCTCTCTTCCATGTAACAAATAAAAACAATAAAAATATTGGTTTTAGGGCTAAAGTGGAACTTGATTCATTTTTTTTTTTCATGTTATATAGAAGTTATTAGAACAGGCAGAAACTTCTAATCCTTCCTTCAAATCTGTGATGATAATGCTTTGAGTTAAATAGAATGGTATGAAGGTTTGAAGGGAAGGTTGTACTCCCTTCAGAAAAGCATAGTTAAATGGCCTAACAAATTTCTTAAAAAGCAAAAAAAGAAGAAAAAATAAATCAGTTATTGGCTCCTATATGAGCAAATAAAATAATGTTCAATATTAATTATTAAAGATTCATTTATAACATAAAACTATGGGTGTATATATATACCTTCTTTAGAAATTTAAAAAATATGATAAAATATCACAATAAAATAGGAGAAATTCAGGGTCTCTCATTTTAAAGGAAGTTAACCAAATTGAGCAGAACATTAACATTTCATCTGTTGAAAATAACCCTTGTACATTCACATGCACAGTTCAAAGACAGACCAATATGTGTACTATATATAATATAGTAATTGGACCAGAGTCCTAATATATCTAACTATATGATATCTATATATGTGTGTGTGTGTGTGTGTGTGCGCACACATGCCATTTCTGTAACATACATAGTGTAGAATTAGGACCAGAGTCCACAAACTTCATCCCATGCATACAGTATTTTAAGACTAGGACTGTAATGTATATATGGGAAGAAAAATAAGAACCTTTGTGTGCATACACACCCACATACACATCTACATACACATATTTCTGACACATATATACATCACAGTCCTAGTCCTGAAATACTGTATGTATGGGATGAAGTTTGTGGACTCTGGCCCTAATTCTACATTATGTACATCACAGTAATAGTACTAGGCCCTTTATCTAAACACATTTAGATTGAGTGCACCCGTAGAATCTCCCTACTGCTTTGGTATTTTCCAACCCAAGTTTCCATCTAGTTCAAGTTTATTTTGTACCACATAAGCATTGGAAAGTGAATCTGACAGGGTGCATCTACACATGCGCCTTGATGGCACAGTTGGTACAGCCTAAATTGCTGCACAGGTAATTTTCAAACCTACTGTATAGTAGCAATTAACTATTGCACAGTAGCTCATTGTTACTTCACAGTAGTGGTGGCATCATGGTTAGTGCCTATCAACACTACATCACCATAACAATGAGATACAGTGATGTAGCTCATAACTATGATGATATATTATCTAATATAGATGTGCGAACAGATGGGGGAATTAGACCCTTTGAATAGGGGAAATAGGAAAGATGGCAATGTAGGAAGCTACACATACAAGTAAGACTTTTTCAGGAACAAGGTTCACATGTGCTTCAGAAGATATCTTGTAGGCTTAATACGTTACATGCTCTCATAACTTCTACTCAGAAGTCTTACACTAATACTCCCCTTTTTCACTCTCTGTTTGTCCTTCTCCTCTTCTCTCAGTCTTGCCATATGTGAAAAATAAATTGTTAATATTTTAGCAGTCAGCTGAAAAGTATCCATAATCTTGGTGAGAAACTAGAAGTATATAAATGTCAGTGAAGATTCTGTTACCACAGATATTGTGGTTAACTCTTATTCAGAGGAAAAAAACAGACAGAAAAGGGTGAAATAAAATTAACTAGAACTTAAGGAACTGATCTTAACCATTATACACAACAGAATATTCAAATATGCATACATTCATACAATGTTCATCCAAAGCCACTGCAGAGTTAAAGGGAAATGCTACATTGCAATTCACATTGTAGTTAAAAAGCAATCTTCAGTTATGACTTCTGGATCAGTATATTTTCTTACTTTTTGCTTCCTTCTTACCTTTTCCTTAGTTTACATAATATATTATAAATATAGGCACACCTACACATCACCCTATGATGACATTGCAATGCATTAATTGCCATACAGTACCCGACAGTAATATAATGATCATTTGGTTCTACATGCGATTGCCAGTTACATTGCTGTAGTGGCACACTCCCCAATTATAGCACACTGGTACAACGATGTAATAGGGAAATCTAAATATGCGCTGCCCTTGCAGGGCAGTACTCATTTGTATTGTGCTGTAGTTTAGTACTTCCAAAAGGAATGAACTCTCACCAGAATTGAAACTATTACAAATCTCACCACCTTCAGTTTTAAGTACAAGATACACCTTGACTTGGGTTTGTTTGATATTAACTGAATGAAACATACAAATAGTAATAATAATAAAAAGGACATTACTAAAACAAAACTCCACAGTGTGCACACAGTGAGAGATGTGGGAAAGGGCTATGTAAAGTAAATTAGTCATGCCACTTAAAGTACCATTCGAAGATCTGTAGATGTTATCGCAGAGCACTTAGGTGCCCTGCTTCTAAAGAGGGAAAACCTGCTAAGGAAAGAGCCCTAGCAGTGAATAAGGAGCCCAGCTGTGGGTTGTCAGAGCGACTAGAGCTAGAAGAGATTACATCTGCCAGTGCTCAGCTGATTGAAAGGGGCAGGGCCTGGCTCCCTTATAAACCCAAGGAGCTGAGGCCAGTGACAGTTCACTGCCAGCAGACAAGAGGGAAGGAGCTGTCTGCTGTGGAAGAGAGAGAAAGCCTGACTGAAGGGGCAGTGTCTGACACAGCTGAGGGATGGGGTATTCCCTGGTAGGCTGGACTGTTGTTAGAGCTGGGTGGCTTCCATTTATGTTATAGCCAAGTGGCTATATTTGTGTTGTTTGTAACCGGTGGCTTGGGTGAGGCTATTAGGGGCTGGAGGAGGCCTTGTAGGGGACTCACAGTGGAGTATGAGGACCCCAGTGCCAGTGAGGGTGCAGCATTCGGGATGCGCAGACCCCAGCCCCAGAAAAGGGGGCAGAATTACTGAGAAGCCCCAGAGAAAGGGCAGTTGCTGAGAAACCCCAGTGTGGGTGTGGAAGCTCCAGAGAGGTGACAGCATCACTGCGGAGGCCCCGGAGAGGGGGCACTACTGAGAAGCCCCAGTGCGGGCGAGTTGAGCCGAGAGAGGTCGTAACATTACTGAGGAGCCCAGAGAGGGGGCAGCCTTACCGAGAATCCCCAGTGTGGGCTCAGTGAGGCCCTTAGAGAGTGCAGCATTACTGAGAAGGCCCCAGAGGAGCGTGGCATTACTGAGAAGGCCCTGGAGAGAGGGCACAGAGAAAGACAGGGCTGCGGAGAGCCCAAGTGCCAGAGCGGGCATGGAGACAAAGAGACAGAACAATGGCCATTACACCTGCAAAGCTTGGGGCATGGTAAAGGGGTGGTAGGAGCCATGCAAAGCCCATAAGGCTGGGGTGTATGGAACACCTGAGACTTGAGGACCGTGGCCATGAAGACAGAAGGCAGCCTCCCTATCAAAATACATAAGATCAAAGTTGTGGCAGGTGAGAATTGGAAGGTGCAAGTCGGCAGCTTGGCACAGTAAAGGAGGCGGCAGGGGGAAGAACGACGACCCTGACTGCTCTCCTGTTACAGATAGTCATGGATTTGACACCGGTAACAGAACCTAAAGAAAACATACAAGAATATATATTTATTGATTTATGTGGCACTTAAAAACAAAACAAAACAGGCAGTTGCTCCCTGAAGAGGGAATGAGCACCAGGCCTGGACATACTGCAATACCAGGCTGGCTCTTGAAGAAGCCAGAGCAAGCTCTAACAACATCCCATGTTGCAAAAAATGCTGATAGGAACCTACAACAAAGATCAGGTAATGCAGCCCATGTGAACAAGATATAACCTAGAGCAGTGGTTCTCAATCTGTGGTACACATACCACCAGTAGTACACAGACAACATATCAGTGGTACGTGACAGCAGCAGGCGGGGGCACTCATGGAAGTAGTGCCTGGTGCAGGCACCCAGCAGAGCATGGCTCTGGCCAGTGCTGCACATTGCAGCAAGAAGCACAGCCTCTGCCAGGCCCTGTTCATCAGCAGTTCTCCGTGCATGCACGTGCAACTCTTGCACTCACTGGGCATAAGAGGGAAGCCTGGCAAGCTGCAGCTGACTGCCTTCCTCACCAGGACTGTGTGGTGTGGGAGGGAAGCCCCAGGCACTTTCTCCTGTGGAATGGGGAAGGCAGCTGGCTCCAGTGCATGAGGCTTCCCTCCGGTGCCCAGCAAGTGCAGGGAGCACCAATGGTACAGATGGCCTGGCAGAAGATGTGCCTCTTGCTGGGATATGAAATACTGGCTAAAACCCATGCCCAACTGGGGGCCTGAGCACTCTGATCAACCCTACCCGCTGCTGCACCATGATGGGAAGTAGGGGGGTCCCCACATCCCCTACCTTCCCTCACACCCCACAAATCCACACCCTGCCCATACAACCAACATATACACAACTCTCCAACATACTGTATGCTCCCCTCTCCCCCACACAGCAACATTCCCTTACAACCCACACCCTACCATACCCACAACCCACATACACACCCCACCCACCTGGTGGTACTTAAAACTACTTACAAGGAGTAAAAAAAAAACAATGTTTGGTTGTATAAAATAAAGCAAATTGTTGAATGTCATTTGACAATATGATCTGTGAATCATTTAAAGGAGAAATCATGATCCATATCAAATGCCTGTCAAGTGTCTAACACAGCAGGGTGCTGGCCTGTCGGTACTGCCTAAATTGGTGGTGCACAGTCTGTCATGGCTTGGGAACCTCTGTCCTAGAGTCCATTCTTTTACAGTCTACTTCAGTGCCAGATCTTTTTAAAGTCATGGAGACTTCAAATACATTTAGATTTCCTCTTCACTTCCACAGCTGAGATGTATTTTTTTTCCCCCATTTCAAATGATTCTTGTTTCTTAACCAGCTTTAAATGTCTCACAAATATCCCCCAATGGCACCCCAAATTGTTCACCCAAAACCCCTCTGTTGCCCCCACACGACCTCTCACATATGATTAGTGTGGCCCCACTTGCCATGAGTTGCAGCTGGACCAGGTTGTCCTGTGCCTCAGCTGCATATATATTCTTGAAGGATCCCAGGACTCATGCCAAGAACACCCTGTTCCAGCCAGAGGGAGACATGTGCTAACTTGCACATGGATCTGCTGTTGGGGGTATCTAGAGTACACATATATACTGAACAGTGCTGAGTTCATGAGTGACTGGTGCCTCCTGAATCTAGGAATGCACCTGCAGAAGACACCGATGATGGCAGCCCTCTCAGGGTGGGCACCAGTGCTATTGACAACATCAATGTCACCATTGGGGGGCACCAGTCTTTTCAGGTGAGGCATGTGTACCCCCTACCAGTCACCTATGGCTGAGCTGTAGGATCACCATGGTTTGAAATGCCGCTGACTCTGCTGGGGCCCAGCTAAATAAACCGTATGGTAAGTGATAAGCCTTTTGGCTTTGGACAAATATCATATATTGTTTGGACTACATAAAGTGTGTTTATGGAGTACCTGAACTAAAACATGCAGCAGTTTCAAGAAAGTCAAAATGTATTGATTCTGAATGAACTAAGTGTTACAGGTACCCTGTTTCAACTAATGAAAATTATAGTCAATATTCCATTATTTGATCCTAAGTTCTTTTGAGGTAAAATCATCCCTTTTATTGTAAAATTAAATTTTAAAAATGCTGTAGGGAAATCTCAGGAAACATTTTATTCTTCTGCCTATAAGTTAGTAGTCCAGACAATTAAGTAAGCAATAATTTCTGTAATTCAACTGCTTTTCTTTTTCTGTATTATTTTTAGTTCTGCTATTTTTCCTGAAAAAAATGCAAATTATCAGTAATAAACCTGTAGACATTATTTATTATACAGATCGTATTCACTTAAATATGAATTAAATAAAATGTGTCGAAAAACTGGCTGAATTGTGAAAGTATTTCTGAAGATTTATTTTAGTTCATTTCTATTGAACCATCTGTGTATTCATTTTTTTATCTCTCATGTACCAATTCCCCATTATTCACAGATTCATAGATGTTAGGGTCAGAAAAGACCTTAATAGATCATCGAGTCTGACCCCCTGCATAGGCAGGAAAGAGTGCTAGGTCTAGATGACCTCAGCTAGATGCATATCCTCCTCTTGAAGGATAGATGCAGAACCTCCTCTTGAAGGAGGTTGTTCTGTTTCTTTGTCTCCGTGCCCTCTCTGGCACTTGGGCTCTCCGCAGCCCTGTCTCTCTCTGTGCCCTCTCTCCAGGGCTTTCAAGACCCCCCGGGTAGGGGAGAGCACCACCTCCCTTGGGAGCTCATTCCAGACCTTGGCCATTCTAACTGTGAAGTTCTTCCTAATGTCCAACCTAAATCTGCTCTCTGGTAGCTTGTGGCCATTATTTCTTGTAACCCTCAGGGGTGCCTTGGTGAATAAAACTTTACCAATTCCCTTCTGTGCCCCCGTGATGAACTTATAGGTAGCCACAAGGTTGCCTCTCAACCTTCTCTTGCAGAGGCTGAAAAAGTCCAGGTTCTCTAGACTTTCCTTGTAGGATTTGGTCTGCAAGCCTTTCTCTGGAGCTTCTCCAGGTTATCTGCATCCCTCTTGAAATGCGGTGCCCAGAATTGCATACAGTACCCCAACTGTGGTTTGACGAGCGCCTGATAGAGGGGAAGTATTACCTCCTTGGATCTATTCGTCATGCATCTGCTGATGCACGATAAAGTGCCATTAGCTTTTCTGATGACTTTGTCACTCTGACGACTCATGTTCATCTTGGAGTCCACTAGGACTCCAAGATCCCTTTCCGCTTCCATGCCACCCAGCAGGTCATTTCCTAGGCAGTGGGTGTGCTGGACATTTTTCCTCCCTAGGTGCAGCACTTTGCATTTCTCCTTATTGAATTGCATTCTGTTGTTTTCTGCCCACTTATCCAACTTGTCCAAGTCTGCTTGCAGCTGTTCCCTGCCCTCCGTGTGTCCACTTCTCCCCATAGCTTTGTGTCATCTGCAGACTTGGACAGAGTACATTTCACTTCCTTGTCCAAGTCGCTGATGAAGACATTAAAGAGTATCTGTCCAAGGACTGAGACCTGCGGGACTCCACTGCCCACACCCTTCCAGGTCAAAATCGACCCATCCACCACAACTCTCTGGGTGTAACCCTCTAGCCAATTTGCCACCCACTGGACTGTGTAGTCATCCAACAGCCTCTTAACTTGTTCACCAGATGGGGTGGGATACCGTATCAAAGGCCTTCCTGAAGTCTAAGTATATGACATCCACCCCTCCTCCTGTGTCCAGGCATTTGTAACCTGGTCATAAAAAGAGACTATATTAGTCAGGCATGATCTGCCTGCTACGAATTCGTGCTGGTTTCCCCTCAGCATAATTTGTCCTGCCGGGCTCTCGCAAATGTGAACCTTGATTATTTTTTCAAAGATTAGATTGAATATAAATCATAAGACATGCATATTAGGGCTGTGCAAATCGGGTGCTGCTTCAATTTCGAGGAGATTTGGCCCTATTCAGTGGCTGAATCTCCAAATCTGAATTGAATCAGGAGACTAATAAAAAGGTCAGAATCGATTTGAAGCTCTTTGAATCAGTTCAGAGATTCGGGCACACCCCACTCACTGACGCAGGTAGCTGGACCCAGACTCCATGCCAGTAATTGCGGGGAGAGGAGGGGGGAGTGGGCCTTGGGGGAACCCCCACCAAACCCCATCCCCTGCCTGGTCCCCCAGGCCCCCTGAGCAACCCCGATGCCCTGCCCACTCTCCCAGCCATGTCAATGGATGTCCCGCCTAGTCCCAGCATCCTGGCATTAAAAAAAAAAAAATGCTGCTACAAGCCCCAATCCTCTGCCTGCTTTTTTTCTTTCTATTTTTTTTTTTTTTAAGAGCCAGGATGCTGGAGCCAGGCAGGGGATGGGGCCTGTTTGATTTAGAGATTGGGCCGATTCAGTGGTGGCCAAGTCTCCGAATCAGATTTGGTCAAATTGATTCAGGACATTGATTCAAATCACTAGTTCAAATCAATGTCCCCCAAATTGGCTGAATCCAAACCAAATACTACCCACTTCACACAGGCCTAATGTATACCAACATGTGCACATTAAAGAGGATATTAAACTTTAATACACATTTGCTCATAGCATGTACTAACTTTAACACTGACTAAGATTCCTCAGAGCTGGCTCGTGCTAATTGTAATGTGTAACTAACCTCTAAGCATAATCTTATTCCACGTTGTCTGACTCATAAAAACAGTTAATACAAACGGCAGATATTTCCTTCTCTGGCTCATTGCTTTTTGTGACTTAGCATAAAAATCAGATGATGATGTATTGCTAATGTCTTTTTCATAGGCTCAAGCAGGATGGAATAGGATCATATTAGGCACTTAATAGGTGGAGTAGGATCTGCCCCTTCGTGTATGGTTTAGTTCCCAGTCTTTAATTTGAGATGAGCAGGAAGAGGTGGTTAAAACCTTTAAAACATGCTTTAAAATATTTTGGTTTTGATGACAATGCCACCAGGAAGGTTCTCAGTAGAGAGAAACTTGAAATGATTTTGTGGTTATGGAAGTGGCTTAGAGATTCAAGTTCAAATCCTTATCTCTGATCATTTAGAACTGAGTTTTTCATTTCACATAACTAAAAGTAAGGCAGATGAGGCACCAAAAGCTGGGTCTTTCCACAATTTATATCACAGTCTCACTCTCAAAGTTTATGAAGCCTTCAAATGTGTAATGAAATAAAGTCATTATATTCCAGTCTGCCTTAACTGGTACACTATCACTAGAGCCTTCCACCAACCATTTGTTTACTTCTTTGGGCTTGGGACTCTCTTTTTCTATGCATATTTACAGTGCCAAAAACAATGGAGCTAAACTCTCTGTGAGAACCTCAAGGCACTGCTGGAACACAAACAAAATTACTTTATTCTCAAAACAAATATTTTCTTTGAACCCATCCTGGATCCAGAGTACAAATTACTTAGTGCCCTTCACTGATAGCAATGGGAATCAAGAATACTAAGAATCTCATGATATCAGGCTGCAAGTTCATAACAGGATTGTACAAGACTGTCATGAACAAGAGAAAGCAGAGCAGTTACCTTTGTCCATGTGAGCAGGACGCATCATTCTCTGCCTTTTATTTATTTATTTAGTTAGTTAGTTAGTTTTAAAAAGCTATTAAAATAGTTGAAAAAGATGAATATGGTACTACTGTACCATATTGTATCAGAGGAAAGTTAAAACTACATTTTAAAAGATAAATGTGCCTTACTGGACATAATGATCTCTGATTCCACACACATCCAACCACATGGTAACTTTTCACCTCATTGACAAAATTTGAATATAATTGTCTTAAAAACTCTAGGTGAAATGGACCTGGGGATTGCCCCCATGCCCTCCCTTTTTCTCTTGCTGCACTCTAAAGCAATGATGTGAAGTGCATGCCACTTACTTGCTCCTTCTCACTGCTTGCCAAATCCTATAAGGCAAAAAAGCTGCAAAATAGAGAGTCCTGGAGTGCATGGCAGAGCACAAGCCTGAGACAGAGAAGCAGCTCTGGGCATATAATCAGGGCTGTTTAATGCAGCTACAGCTTCTCATTTTCAATACTTGGTGTGAGCAGAGGGGAAGAGAGTGGGCAGGGATTGTTTTATGCCAGCAGTCATCAGAACACAAGGCACAATAGATATACCCTTCAGGTCTGTCAGTAATGTATATTTCATGGCATGAGGAAGCTTGATAAATCCATGCCACTGCTGAGGTCACTAGGATAGATACATCCACATTGTGACCAGGATGAACTCACTGAAGGAATGCAAATTATTGCACCAGCTGAATAACTATCCCCATGTAATAGGTGCATCTATAAATTGTACTTTGTTGAAATTGTTGTCTATCATTTAGCCTTCTGAACTGAAAATGAGATGTGACTGCTTTAAGAACATTGAAAGCAGTACTCACCATAATGAGTATAATGTGGTATTGCTCAGTCAGTAACAATGCCATTTCCAATACTAATTATGCACTCAGAGTAAGTACCAATGTCAAACAAACCAGATATAGTACAAAAAGTTCTTATCTCTTCCCCCATATGATCTATTTTCCAATAAATTAACCAGAATTCCCTTGCACTTGTATCTTTGTTAACATGCAACTATTCTTCCACCATTCTAGAAACAAATTAAATTTGTCATGATAATTTTGCTTCAGTCCCTAAAGATTGAAAGGGTCCCAGAGTATTCAAGCAATCAATCACTTTGCCTTTTGCTTTATTAGTAGAGAGGATCTAGAGGCCTTTTAATACAGCTGTAACAATTTCAGTTTTCTAAGTCTTATGCTTTTTAAGTTTGATTTAGAAAACCAAGACCCAGCCAGAGGGTTAACCAGGAAATCAAGGAGCCAGAGAAGTTACTGAGACAAAAGCAACACAAGAACTGGAGACCAGTAAGTTGTGCATCAAGGCTTAGATGCCAAAGCATTTCCTTAAGTGAAGATCCAGACCCCATCAGAGGCAATGGGCTAGGGCTCAGTTGTAGCTGGTTAGTTCTTTAGGATCACTTACTCCAGCTGCAGAGCAGAAACCGCACTTAATCCTGCTCCTGCAAGCAAGGATTGAGATGGTCCTAGTTAGTTCATTAGATTCACCTGACCCAATTTATCAGGCTGCAGGGCATGTGCCCCACTTATTGTAGTCATGCAGATATACAATATGGGCTGGATTTTTCCCCTGCAATACACCTTGAGTGGTGACATACACATTACTGAAAACTTAGCAATTTCTTTTACGACATGTGTGCCTAGACCACAGCTAGCTTTAAAGGTGAGCAATCATGGCAATCACTCAGGGCCTTGACCATGGTGTCATGAATGCTATGCTCCCCCATGTGTCAGGAATCAGTCAACATTTCCAAGCATGATTCCAACACCTGCTAGCACAATTGGTCAACCAAAGACCTTGCCATATTATTCCGGCATTTTCAGACCTCTTAAGTCACCTTTTTGTGTCTTACAAGACTCTCCTACCTCTTGCTGGAGAAGATCTAAGGATGTTGCAACTAGTGTGGCTTATCTGTGGAGAGTGGACACACATTAACAGAAACCAAACTCAGTTACACAGAGATAAACCTGATGTAGAATAGTATAACTTTAAGCCACCTAAAATTTGCTTAAAACTAGTTTCAAGTGTTAATGTATGGAGAACTGAGGGTTTAAAAGCTCCAGGAGCTGCTTAAAATTAATGTGTGAAGACCTTGTTACATGGTTATTTTGGGTGGCTCCTGCAGCTTTTAACCTCTGGATTGTCAACACATTAACACCTGAAATTGGTTTTAAGCTCTTATTATGCAGTTCATTGTTATGCTACTCTAGGACAAGATAACATCTGATTTGTGTCCTGCAGTTCATGTTACAGTCAGGTGTAGCCACTCTAGGTATAAGCACTGCATCTGCCCTCCTTCCCTGTTGGTTTGGATCAGGCCCACTGACTGCACCTCCTGCACCACTGACTGCACCCAGAGCCCCACTCACTGCTCTCTCTAGTCCACCCCCTTCCTGGGCAGTCAGATTAAACCTTCTGTGCTTACTCTCCTGGGACAGACAAAAGCAGGCAGCCAAAAGTGAGAAATTCCCTGGAGTGGAAGGAAGCCCCATTGGAGAAGCCAAGAATGGTGGGGGGAAGGACTATTATTTTTCAGTCCTCCAAGTCCCTGCAGGTCTGAAGTCTGACTACTCCAAACTTGATCCAGCATTAACACTGATCAACATTTGTGTGGTTCACAGCACAAAGTATAATAAACCCCTTAAAAGGCCCTTATACAGCATGACTGTTCTGGGCTGAGAACCAGAGAAGAAGAAAGACATTACAAAACCATCTATTTTCTTCCCACTGACACCAAGTGTACTTAATATCACTGTGGTTTAGCTATGGATCTAATCTCATGCCTGTGAAAGTGTGATGCATCTATACAGTTCAAGGCAGGGCTATGCAGGGCTATGCAGTGGTAGCTCTGTCTGTGGTAGGTCCAGAAGCAGTTTATGTGTATATTAAAAGGGTGCTACAGTTACCTTAATCAGCAGAACTCAGTAATTCTGTACAAGATTGCTCCAACATTGTTATACTACTTCTGATTCCAGGCCTACTGCATGTATCTCTCAATAGAGAACTATATTGTGTCATAGAGTTATAACCAGGGATCTGGGTTTTCTGTTCACCATGGAAAAACATGGTAAAATCTGGATTTTCTAATTTTGAGGAGGAAAACTCAGATTTTCTCCTTTAAAGGAAAAAAAAAACATGGGAAATGGTGGATGTCCCCTTACAGGCTAACAGAATTCCAGCCTGAAGGGGCAGGAGAAGTGTGAGGAAGAAGGTCAGGCAGGGGGTGGCATGTGGATGTATCATCAAGGAGTGGGGACTGGAAACTCCCTGCTTCTGGAGCAGAGGGACATTATCTCCACCCAGGCACACAGGGCAGGGGATGGGGAGCTTGCTCTCTGTGCAGCTCTGAGTGTGGAGCTGAGGGTGAACAAACTTCCCAGCTTTTCCCCCAGCCACCCCTCAGCTCCATGGTCATAGAGCTAGGTAAGGAACAAACTCTCCTTCCCCTACCAGTAGGAAACTCCCAGCACCAGATTTACAGTCAAAGGGCTTCAGCTGGGGATAAGGATCTCCCAGTCCCCTACCTCTGATTGCAATTGTGGAGTGTGGGCTGGGAGATAAAGATCTCCTAGCCCCTGATCCCTGATCATGATCAGCAGCTCTGTGCTGCTGAGGCAGAGGGACATAATCCCCACCTTGGCTCCTGTGGTGGAGCCTGTGCCAACAGCAGGTAGCTCCTGGGATAGGGAGCTATCTCCCACCCCCTGGTGGATGGCTGACCAGGAGTATATTTTGCTCCTGGTCAGGTGTCTACATGAGTGCTATGGCACCATTACTAATCCCAAGTAAATTTGCTACTTGCATTTGTAGGTAGCAAAATTACTTGGGATTAGGGAGTGGTACCAAGAAGTAAGCATGTGCACATGTAGATGCACCTGCTTATTTTGCAGTAAACTATGCTAATGAGAAGTTAAGTGTCTCGTGTAGATGCACCCACTGTCCTTCACGTGGATGTCCTTTAATCGTGTATCTCTTTTCATTACTATAACTCTAGACTCTATCCTAGGTGGCTATTATCTGGTCTCTTCCCATTAGTATATCTATGTTTCTAACAGCTCTAATGCACAGGTCATCTCTCCCTAATCGTACTGCTCTTTGCCAGCAATTTGTCAAGAATATTTGTCTACCACATTGTAACAGGGAACCCCTGCCCTTGTTATAAGGACTCCAGCAGTGACTGCAGGGCTGAGGGGCAGGCAGATCATAATCCTTTTAGCAACATGGGGCTCTGGGATGTGGGAGCCAATCAGGATATTGAGACAGGGCTGCTGAGTCATAAGAGCACCCTATACAGACACCGGGGAGGGAAGGGTAGGAGAAGTCCGATTCAGTGGGCTGCCTTCAGTAGCAGGCAGATGCAAGAGACTTGGTGCCTGAGGCAGACTAGAGAGTCAGAGGCATCGCTAGGGGACTCTAGTGGCAAAGGGGAGAAGTTGCAATTGTGCTTTAGAAGGGTTTATTTTTTTCATTGAGCCGTTTTTTCTTTGGGTCTCCTGATATTTGTTTTTTTATAGGTAATTGGAGGTCTGTGTTCGAACTGAGAAGGTGATGAAAGTCCCAGCAGTGCCTAACCAGGGCAGAGACTGGACCAGGAGTTCAGTGCCTAATCAGGGCAGAGATAGGTCCAGGGGGTCCAATGCTTGAGCAGGGTGGAGACAGAGGCATTTGAATGAACCTCCATAGCAGGTGACTACAGATAACCTGCAGGCCCAGATGACCTACACCCGAGGGTGCTGAGGGAACTGGCGGGGGTGATTGCTGAGCCCTTTGCTCGGTTATACGAGTTCTCCTGGAGCTCTGGACAAGTGCCGGAGGATTGGAAGGTGGCCAATGTGGTTCCCATCTTTAAGAAGGGGAGGAAGGAGGACCCGGAGAACTACAGGCCTGTC
>JAGPOW010003245.1:744233-756420 GCA_030014935.1 Caiman crocodilus
CAGCGGCATTGCTAGGCCACAGGTCATGCCTTGTATTCAGCTGCAAAGCTAATACTTCTTAATAATCCAAATTATTGTTAACCTAATAGTATGCTATCAAAAAACTATCTATTTCAGGGCAATAACAAACATGTTCGCTATAATTACAAGGTTAGCCTTACTGACTGCTTCCTAGCATTGGTGGCTCATGTTCATCCTGGAGTCAACAATGACTCCAAGACTCCTTTCTGCCACTGTTTGACAAGAGGGGTGTTCCCCAGCCTATAGGTGTGTTGCTTGTTCCTTCTTCCTAGATGCAGTACCCTGCACTTGTCTGCACTGAATTCCATTCTATTCCCATCCACCCATCTCTGTAACCTGTCTAGATCCAGCTAGATTCTGTCCCTCCCCTCCAGCGTGCCCTGGTTGTGGTCCATTCCCTCATGCATCATAGGAAAGTTTGTGGTGGGAAGGTGCATAGAACAGCATGTAGTTTCAGCAGTTCCACTGTCTGATCTCCTATCAGACCATGGAGATTCAGAGACAGACTGGGACAGAGACATAAAGGGTTCTGCCTGATCCTGGGGGTGTGTAGAAGAGTTACATTATTTGTGTGATGAGGCCCCTAAAAGTACTCTGTAGTTGTAACACAACAGATGTTCATGGATGCAGAGAACTTTTAAAATGGCTGATCCCACAAAATTTAACCCTCATCTGATGTAGTATCAGACAGAGGCACTCTAATCTAGAGCACTTTAGGGAACTTGCGTACAGCATTCCTGCAGAGGCTTATTTTGAGGGACTTTGCCTACATGCCATGAAGCTTTGTGGGGCTGGACTGGTGCTTGTTGGGGAGAGAACCAACCCTGCCCTGCCCCAGGGCTGTCACAGAGAAGAGACTTGAACCCTGACAGTATTCCAAGAGGTATCCTCTCTCCAATTGAAGGGATCAAAGCAGGTTCACAAGCCTTGTGAGAGTTGTAGGGACTCTCCTCCCCCTATAGAGCAGAGCCAGACCACTAATGGGTAATATACCTTTTAATGGTAGAACAATACTGGGAATATAACCAGTATAAACCAGGGGGTATAGGGGACACTACAATGCCCCAAGGGGGCAGGATTCAACAAAGGTTAGACACTTACAATCATAGACGTATTCATCTAGTTGACAAAAGAAAAAGTTAACCAAAACGTAAAACACAAACAGCAGAACAAACAATACTGGTTGGTGAAATATAAAAGGCACAAAATACAAAATGTTAAAGATTATAGGGCCTAGGTACTTGGAAAGGGAGAAAGCACAGTGGCCCCTTTCCATTACAAGAAGAATAGTTAGCCCACTCACCAGAGCTAGGACTCAAACTCTGATCTCTTACAAGGCAAGCAGAAACACTACCACACAGCCACCAGTGCTAACACTGTACTAGGCTGCTAGGGGTCTTGTCCTTGCTAGAGCCCCAGCGTCACATGGAGCTGCCTGGCCTCTTATTGGAGGAGCTGGAAGCAGCGCTGAGAGCCTCTCAGGTCACTGCTCAGATCCTTGATGGATCTGGGGAGCCTCTCCTGCTGGTCACAGCCTCTCATAGGCAATCTTGGAGCCCAGCAGGGAGCCTCTCCTGCCAGCTGCATGCCTCACTGCTGAGGGTTGAATTGCTCCTGCAGGTCCCACTACTTCAAGCTCTTCTGGGGCAAATGCTCCTACCCTGCTGGCCCAGCTCTTTGGAGCTCCTTCCTTGTGGTCCCTTGCTGGTCTCCCCTGAGTCAGCTGAGCTGCCTCTTTTATCCCCTCCAGGTGACCCAAGGGGCCAATCAGGGGACATGGTGGTTGAGTCTCTGGGGCCTCATTGGTGATGAAAGGGAATCCCAAGTGCTCAAATCATCTTTTACCTCTTCAAAACCTTTGGGCCAAATCATTACCAGATTGGTGAGGAAAGAGAATCATCTTTTGTCCTTTCAAAACCCCTGGGTTAAGTCACTAACAGCTAGCCCATCAATGACAAAATGCCTTTGTCTTCTCTCTGCACAGTGAAGGGACATGAGGAAAAGGAATACCCCCTGCCACACATGTCCCTGCCAAACTACCCCTACTGTGGTTTTGGGGGGAGCCAGACTGGGCTCACATGGTGGGGTGCTCCCTTCTCCCACCCCCTGCATAAGCATCTTGATAATGACAGAGGCTGCCATACCCAGACCTGGGGAGGAAGGAAATGGAATCCCCTCCTTGTGAGCCCAATCCAGCTCCCCCCAAAACTACATAAGGGGTACCTGGGAGAGGCTGTGTTGTAGGAGGTCTCTGTTCCCACCATGCCGCAGCCTCAAGCATGGCTGCCTTCATCATTGTCAACATTCATGCGGGAGCAAGGAGGAGGACACCCTGCCCCATGTGTTCCTGCCAGCTACCCCTGCTGCAGTCTTGGGGGAACTGGGCTGGGCCTGGCCTGTGCAGCAATGAGGGTTCCCTCCCTTCCTCATCCCCTGCATGAGCATCTTGACAGCAGCAGACTTATGGCTGCTGTTTCTGGAGCTGGGGCTGGGGCAAAGGGGAAAAAAGACCACTTCCTGCTTTGCAGGACCAGCCCAACTCTCCCCAAGACCCTGTGCAGTGGGGGTGCTCCATTCCTACCTGTACTCAAGACTCTTGGAAATGGTATCCTTGTGGTTGCTGTGATGAAACTGTTGTGGGGAGGGGGGGGAGGGAAATGGACCTCCCCTACCTCACAGGCCTGGCTCAACTATCCTGCTGGGGTCTTTTGGGGAGCAAGAAAAAAGGTGTTCTGCTACTACAGTGAAACTGAAGTTTTGCATATAATTCTGCTAAAAAAATTATGTTGTATAACTCAGGCATGGCTCAAACAGTGACTGTGGCCACTTTTATCATTTATAAATATAATGTTTGTCCCTAGGCTGATGCAGATGAATGCCTCCAACTTAGGGCAGGATATCAGTCTTAATCGCTACATTTCCTGTGTAGATTTTGCTCCAGCGAGTTTAGCTAATTCAAAATTTCCATTACACAATCTTTAGTTGTTTGTGTCAATCTGCAAATTATATGCTCTTACCTTAATGTGATTTTTTCATTAACTGTGAATTTTATCAGGTTCAATAATAAGATGCTGTCCTGATGAAAGGTCTCATCTTTGATAGATACAACTTCAATGCTGTTAATTTTCTCAGCAAGTAATAGGTATTGTGTAACATGTATCAGTCACCTCTATTAATTTGACTGATGCAGTATTTTTTCTTCAGCACTATGAGTGAAGTTTTGCCCTGACTTACACACTGGTTTAAACTTAATGGGTTTGTGGAGGATGTAGACAAATTCAGACTTCTTTCTGCATGTGCCCTATGGCAAGAAAAAAGCACAAAATAATTATAGTTAACTGCTCTGTCTCCCCAAATCTGATCTGGACTTGCACAAGTTGCTGACTCCATTCAGGTGTCAGAGCAGTAGTAAAGGCTCAGCTTTAGAAAAACACTAAGAATGATAATGGATTGGGTTTTTTTTTTTTAAATTTTAATTGGCAATTTGAGATGATGCCAGCTAATTACTTTAAAACCTGAGCTCCATAAATATAAGGGATTTCAAGTTTCTTTTCTTCAGCTTTGAGATACCAATATCTACCAGGTCTTAAAGGCAACATATGATCATTCTTGTTATTTTATGGTCTGGAAATAAAAAAAAAGTCAGTATGTTTTGCTTCTGTGAAGATTACAAATTTAGCTGCATTTCCTACAAATGTTAAGAAGTAAGCTAATTATATTGTCATGTTACTATACCAAAGGTAGATATTGTGCCATGTAAGTCAGAGTCAGAAATTGTTACATGTGTTGTAGCAATAACTTCAATCAAAACACAGTTTGATCCATATATTACACTATCTGTTTCAATACTTAAGCAAGGAGGAAGACTTCTGAGCAATAATTAATATGAAAAGTGAACATAAAGGTGGAGTGCAAATACAAATTGAGAGAAAGCTTAAAATAGAGAGATCTAATTAGATCTTTCGTCCACTGGATCACGAAGGAAGCAGACGATTTTGCAAAAATCATTTAAAAAAAAAAGTAGAACCATTATAAGTCTAGGCACAAAGCAAGTGATAGCTGGCAGTAAGAAAAAACATTTTTAATATTAAAAATATCAATATGAAATTGATTCGATACAAATCTGATGATAGAAGTGAAAATCATAGCTGGAGAGAAAAGGTTGGTATAAGTAATAGGATCAATATAAAAAATCATAAATACAAATTTATGGTAGACTAGGAGAAACTACACACTAATTACAAAGCAAAAATATTCCCAACTGGGAAATAAGTCAAACTGTGATCGTTTTTTTCTGATAAGTAAAGGAATTTTAGGTGAACCAAAACTATTTTGTAAATTTGGATCAAATCTGGAAACTGTTTTTTTGGCCAAAACATCTAAAATGCCTCCATGACAGAAGAAATTTAAGTATTTTTTAAACACAATATTTTATTTAGGAAACACCAACAAAAAATAGTTTTTATATTGTCAAAATTATTTTTTTCGATTTGAAAAAGCTCTAGTAATTTTTAAATTGAATAAAATAAAAAAATGCATTTATTTTTAGGTTGACTTAGAGCAAATAGAACAAAAGTTGCAAAAGAAGGTACCATAGCCTTTTAGGTCATGAAAGGTGCAACAGGTTGGGCAACTGAGGAGTGTTGTCATTGTTCCTACAGGTCACCTCATCTCTGCCAGGATTTCTCTTTCCCATTTCTCAAGACCTTGCCTTGCTTTCTTTCCTGCCATGTCTTGATGGACACTTCATGAAATGAAAGCTACCTTTACAAGATGTCCATGACTTACAGATATTATGTATCATCACTCCAGTGGGACACTAGTCTCCCGAAACCACCAGGATACCTAGACCTTTACTTCCTTGTTGGAACCTCAGTCTTCCTGGCTTCCATCCTCCAGCTAGTCTCTTAGCCAAGGTCCACCTGGCTTCTGGGATTTGGCCCTTTATCTTGCCCTCCAGGGCCTTTATCTCTGCCTGCTTGCACTCCAGGCCCTCTGGCCAAAGCTTTGCCCCTGTCTGGGCTATCTCTGTTCTTCTTCGGCTCTGGACTCTCTGTCCCCCAACTGTGCACTTCTCTGCAGTATTGCTGCCCTTCGTGTGCTCTGGGTCCTCTGATCCTAAGCTCTTCCCCTCTCTAAACTATGTTTGCCCCTTCCCAAGCTGCCTCTGGCTCCAAATTCTGCCCCTTCTTAGGCTCTAGGCCCCTCTGGTCCCTGCCTGTGCCTTGATCTTGACCACTGACTCAGGCAGCGATGGGCTCTCCAAGACACCCCTTTCTAGTCCCATGAAAAACACCAGTTAAAATCTAAACACAAATTTAAGCCTTTTGGCAACAACACAAACACCAAGCCTGCTGGCTGCCTACTACACTTTTTCCAGGCCCTGGATCAGATCCCTTAGGTTGCATTCCCAAAGCTTCCTGCCAGGCAGTCATCAGTATCAGCCATCTCACACTACTGCTGCAGAGCAGGTCTAACTCACTGCTCTGGCTCTGGCTTATACTAATGAAAACCTGCCCCTTTCTGACCATGTGACTCCCTTGCTAGCTGACTTAAAAACAGAGCTGTTCCTTACCACGTTCTGTTGTTTGCCTGTTCTTCTGCTACAAAATCCCTTCCCTTAAAAGGGCCTTGCCACTTTCCAGTAACGAGGCAGAAGTTCCCTGTTACAGAAAGGAAGGAAGAACAGATTGTGGCAAGATCAAACACATCCTAAATGATGTTGTAATGGCACATGTTCATTTAATAGCATGATGAGATCTGATCCCCTATCCCACCTATCATGCCTTCTGTCATTCCATGTATAGCAGTATGTGCAATTTTGGGATAAGGGATAATACACCATTTGTGTCATTACTATTTGCCAGTGCAAGAGAGTCCAGCATCACCAATTTGAAAGCCAGGTGTGCACAACTTGGTAAGAACTAAGTAATAGTATAGTCTGGTATAGTCCTAGATCTGGGACCAGCCATCAGCTGACTGTCTGTCTCAGCCCCAGGGCCACCTAGGAACTGGTTCAAGACTGGTGAAGTCATGAGACTAGAACCTGTAATTAGCAGATTGTATTGCCCACCCCAGGACCTCACTGGGGCTGGTCTCAGAGGTCCATACTCCAAGATGCAAGAAAACCTTGTGTGCAGCATGGCTGAATATGTAATTTTTCTAAAGGTCCCAGTGCACCAGGGACCCTCAAGATCAGGGAACCTCTCCTGATGCCATAGCCCCTTTGGTAGGGATGTATCAAATATCTTGCTCAACTCAGGGCTGCACCACATGGCTATCCTCATGCTGACTATTAACCCAGCCCCTCCATGCAGCTGGCATCAGGCTGCATGGCAGGGCTACCCCACCAAGAGTTTACTTTAAAGCACAATTGAAACTAGCCACAAAAATATTACATATATTTTGTGGAATATTTTTGTGGCCAGTTTGTCATTTTGTAGCACCATCAATTTCCTGATGGCATGCCCCGGTTACTATTTATGGTGTGCTTAACAGATCAGTTAAATATTTAGTGTAACATCTGCTAGGGGCTTTGCATTGAGCTGTCCAAACTACAGCAGCCAGAAATAGCCAAAATTATCCTATTCACACACATTACATAAAGGGTGGAGGTGATGTGGAGCTACAGTGGCATCTCTAAATAATCTGGAATTCCTCTGAAGAAAAATTCCAGGGAAGTTAGTAAAGCTGCTTTATACCACTACATCAATGCTGAGCACCTGGAGCAAGAGCCAGAATCTGCAGGAATGTCATGCAGGTATCAGCAACTGTAACTATGCGAGTAGATTTCTGGATGCTCAAAATTTCCAGTGCCTACTTCCCACCCTCCAGTAAAGAGAACATTTTTTTCTAACAGAAAACTAATGGTAGGGATCCAACTATTAAATTTTCAGAATTCTCATTGTAGAACTATAGTGTGGGTTTTGGATTAGAGAAATACCAGAGTTGTAAAAGATTTGGTTGATCTATTACTTTAGATTGCATCAATCTATCAGATTAATAATGGGTTCTATTTCAGGAGTGAAGAAATGATATTTCTATACAGAGATATGTATTTTGGAATACCAAATTTCATCATACTATCTTAGAATGCAAAATGATATCATATAATGCAAGTGTACTATCTATCTCAAAATTTTGTGATTTTATTATTAGGAGTCCCACATTAAGAGTTGCCAACTTTAGTTTTCTACAGATGTTTCCCATTCTTCCCTCCCCTCCCTAAGCCTTTTAGAAAGGTTTGATGAATGTGCACAATCCACTCTGTCCTGTGCTTCTGTATGTCATGTCTGGAAGCAGATACCACTGCTATTTTTCTGTATTTTTTTCCTTTTGGTTCCATATTTTCCAGCTCATTCATCTCCTTTCTATTCTACATATTTCAGCTAGTCTTGTGCTACCTGAACTAGATCATTTGGCTAATTGTTCCTCTGAACCAAAGAGATCACCCACACCAACTTAAACAAACTTTTCTAAATTTGCTCCAGAAGTCACTACCACCCCATGATTCACTGTTTTGTATTTTTAGACAATGATGATTATCTGAGTTTTGTAAAAATATTCAGATAAAAGAGCACCTCCAAATTTTCATGCAAAATTTTGTGTAATTTCCTACCCTCTCTAATTTGAGATGTTCTGTAAACTTAAGAACACAGTATAAATTATGTTCAATTAGCATAGTAATTAGGGCTGTGCTAAATTCCACTGACTGTTTCATTTCAACTCATTTAGAGCTCAAAACAGTGACACTGAAACAAAATGAAGGGCTTTGAAAAAACCTCGAAATGAAATGAAGGCAGTCAACACATTTTGAAAGTTACAAAATGTTTTGAGTTTTGAAGCTAAAGCTGGGCTTGCCTGCAGGAAAACAGAAAGTAAGGAGAGGCAGGGGAAAGAGGGGGGAAGGACACAGTGAGGACATACCTTAACACACACTGGAGAAGAAACTCCTGCAGGAAATGAAACAAAAGGCTTTGTCAGAGTTTGGTTGCCTGAGTTGCTGCTGATGCTACTGGGCTAGCACTCACTAAGTTATTTTATACCTGTTGTCATTTAAAGTGGTGGACAAGACTGAGGCTGTTGGGAAGGAGGAGGAGGCCTCATTGGGGCACACTACCATGTTGTGTAGAGGCCCGAGAACCAGTGAGGCTGCATCTTAACACACACCACACACACACAACCACCCACCCACCCTCAGGAGTTTTGCTTGTCAGAAGCTTGGGGTACAGTTTCCCATAATCCCTGCACTTATTTCCTTGAAAGCTGGCAGGCTTCATGGCCTCAGCAGGAGCTACCATGCCTGCTGTTTTCACCTCCCTGTGCCTTCACACTTACAAGTCACATGAGTTTGCTTTCAAGATTTGAGGTGCAGTTTCCTAGAAACCCCTGTACCTATCTCCTTGAAACTTTGCAAGACTCATGCCCTCAGGTGGGTCTACCATCCCTGCTGCTATCATCTAAATCTGCCAAAAAATGAAAAAGTTATAGGCAGTTCTGTTCTTCCCTATTATAGCCTATTGACAAAACGTTGAAACAGTGAAACAGTTTTGATGAAACAAAACAGGACTCAAAATGAAACACTGTCCCATTGAAATGGTGAAACAGAAGTTGAAATAAAATGGTGTTGTTCTGCACAGCTCTAATAGTAATCATTTTCCACTGAAAACACCCTACTTCAGTTGAAAAATAATATATTACCTTATTGTGACCATTGTAAGACCATTGTTATTTGTAAGATCATTGTTGTACATAATAATCTATCACACATACTTTCCTCATAACAGATACATCAAATGCATTTGGAGAGAGCAAGGGATAGTGATACTGGATGTTTCCTCTTTACTTTTCAATTTCAGTGTCTTAAGCAATGCATGCTAGATACTGAGATGGCTGCTCCAACATCAGCCACACCCCCCACACCTCTTTCATTACCAGATCTCTGAGCATGTGTGAAGATGTCAGAATAGCAGAATATTTCTTTAATAATATATTCATCCTCCTACTTCTCCCCCTCCCCCACAAAGGAATTGTTAACAAACTGGTTAAGTTTCTCTGAGACTAATCTAATCTATTACCATTCAATAAAAAAAATCTTAATGCATGATTTTAAGGGAAAGAAATGACTGGCGTTTGGAATTCACATTATGTTGCATCGTACTGCTGTGACAATTATGATAATTAGAAAACTAAATTTTCAAAACACAAAGTCAGTCTAAATTATAGACTGTCTTTCAGCCAGCAGCAGGTATTTAGATAAATTAATGACATCTATAATGTTAAGAATTCTTTTCTTTGCTGTTTCAACAGAAGAAATAAGTAATAGAATTCATAAATTTGCAACACATTTTGGTTGATATTTTATTTACATACAAAACAAACTACATTGAAAAAATGGTAAGGTTGCAAAGTCAAGTGCTTGCAAATAAGTTAGTATAAGAAATGGGATCTAGAACTAGTTGAAATTATTTTGGCAAAAGGTAAATTTGCCAAGAAATGGAGTTTTGTGGGGACTGAAGCTTTTTATTTATTTTTATATTTCCAAGATGAAACTTTTGACTTTGTTTCAAAACATTCTGTTAGTCTCAGCCACCTGGTTGCATTTGCATCCCTACACTGCTGGTTCATGTGTACAAGGTTCTATTCGTAGGTCTTTCTGAAATAACTTTGTGTAACCTCTTAATTAGTATTTCTGAAAAATTAAACTGATTTTACCTTTTTTACTCATGGGACACTAGTCATGTCCCATATGGAACTTAGATCTTTGAGGCCTAAAGAAAAGAGTGCAAACTGATGGCATGAACTGACTATAAATGCAAGCTTCTAACAACCCCTAAAGACTATATAGAAAGAGCTAATTTTAGGAATGCTTATAATCTGACCATGTACATGTGGGCTTTCATGGGGACAACAAATGCTACAAACCTCATCCTAGGAATATCCTCTCCACTAAATATCAAATTCATAATTTCAAGTCATGGTGATGCTAGTAGTCTTTAAAGAAATTACTGAAAACAAAATAGCATTAAGAGGGTTCCCAATTACTGCTGAAACTCATTCTAAGAATCTGCTAACTCAGTATTCTTGAAAACTCAAAAAAAGGTCACCCTGAGATTAACAAACAGATGAAGAACTTCAGTTCAGGTAGCTCAGGCTTGCAAATGCATGAGAAACTGAAAACAAGAGTTTATGAATAAATGAGAGCAAGGCAACTTTAACCATACTGGTGTACACCAGCTTCACTAGTGATGGGATTTAATTAATATTCATTGTGAATGCCAACAATACCTTCACAACCATTAGATTTGGAATCCTAATAAGTAGTCTCTAGCTAATATTTATAGATTTAAATTGCTGCGTGTCTTTCAGAATACACAAGATCCTTTGAAATTAACAGCACTTTTCACATATCCTAAAATACTTTGTCAGTGACCTAAGAGAGGAAAGAAGAGATAAGTTCTCTCACTAATAGAGTTCTTAAAGGATCTGATATAATATTTTAATTAAGGATCTTGGCAGAAAGTGAAAGTGTATTGAAGAAATGTATTAATAAAAAGAAGGTAATATTAATATATAGAAAGGCTGGAATACCATACAGGAGTAAGTGTATTACCTTGATGACTGAAGTAATAAAAATACAACCAAATTCAAAAGTTCTGAATGGAAAGACATTAATTTGAGGTTGAATAACTAAGGAAGAAAAACAATACTTGTACTAGTTGTTCACAAGGGTCATGTTCAGAGGACTGCACAAGTATGGTTTGTGACACCTCAAAATTGTTTGAGATGCCGCAGTCCACATACGGTACACGTGCAAGCCTTCGCTGTACTGCTAATTTACAGTGTGATGCCAAAATTTGCCACTGGGAGACCCCAATGTAAAAAAAAGCCACAGGAAAAAACGTGATGTGGCACACTTGGCAGCAGTGTGCGCGCAACTAGCAATGGAGCCTGGCCAGCCAGAGCCACATTCCGGCTACCAGCCAGGCTCCAAGTGACCAGGTGGTGACAATGCTGCCCTGGGAAGTCCCCAGGTAAGGCTTTTGGTGGCAGCACAGGTGCTAGCCCCAGCCTCTCCTACCCTACCTGGGATAATTTGCTGTGCACTGAACACTGTGTGCAGAGGTGGTTACTGCAGCAAAAAGCAGTGGCATAAATTTGTGCTGCTGCTATTTTTGCCACATACAACACACACCCCTGCATGTGGGGATATGCCCAAGATGACTATATGAAGCACCTCTGAAAAGTAGACAAACACAAGAGTAGGATGTATCAGAAGTGTTTCCAGTAGAGAAGTATAATGCCACTGTATAAGGTGCAGAGGAGACTTAATCTTGAATACTGTGTACAATCCTGGTTATCCATGTTGTTCAAGAATGATCAATCCATAATGGAAAAAATATAGAGAAGGACAATTAGCATGATCTGGAGAATGGAGGACATATCCTCTTAGAATACACTAGAAGAGTTTGTTTTGTTTAGCCTAGCAAAACCATGGCTGCTAAGGAATACAATTATCATTTACAAATACCCCATGAATACAGGGGTAAACATCAAGGAGTAAATACATAGCTATACAAACTAAAGGACAGTGGCATTACAATAAAAAGTGTGCATAAACTAGCTATGAATACATTTAGGCTGAAATTATAGTTTCATAACCAATAGATCTGAGAGATTCTGGGACAGAATTCTAATCTCAGTAGTGGTGGCAAATAGTCTTGTTGAAGGCATTGTTCAACATGCTGACTGTAACTGCAGGAAACTGGAACTGATAACCCAGAAGACTCCTTTCAGCTATTTTAAAGTGTCTAGAAAGTAAAAAGTAATGAAATAGTGAGTTCAGGGAAGGAAGCTGATACAAAGAGACTGGCATGAAAGTTTCTATTTAACACTCAGATGAAAAGTCTGGATCATCTCCTCTCTGAGATAAATAGAATATACAAGTGCTTGCCACCCTTTCAAATCAAGCTACTTCTATTTCAGTTTATCCACATGTATTTATTAAGGGGGAAAATGAGAACTAGTAGGTCTCACAAATATTTTATTTTCAATGCATGCTGGTAGTCACACTTCAAAAGTTCATATAAACAGGTTTATGTTATATAAACATACTTCTTAATACATTTTTGCTGCCAGAGTCTCAGAAGAAGAAAAAAAAAAAAAA
>JAGPOW010003245.1:767341-822600 GCA_030014935.1 Caiman crocodilus
CAGGAGATCCCCTCCCAGAACTGTGGTTGGGTGAACTTTAAACTGCACCAAGTGCTCGGACTGAGATGGATACTCCAAGACAGCCAGAGCGAGACTCTGCATTAGAAAGTCTGTCTGGGACTGCAGAGTTGTTTTTTTTTTTTTTTTTTAGAAAAAGGAGAGAAGATATTGGATATAGTGAGCTTTTTGGCCGGGTCCAAGTGGCTCAAACAGCATCATTCACCAAGGACCCTGATTCCATCGGACCAAGACATCTTGTGCAATGAACCAACGAGTGACCGGTTGGCATGTGGACAAGGTGTAGGGGTGGCGGAGCCTCGTGGAACATCAGACCTCATGGTCATGAGTACCCCTCGGGGGGGATGCCCCTACAGTATTTAGATCTTTACTGAACCCCTCCTTCTAAAAATAAATAAATTTCATCAAAGTTGTGGCAGGAGAGACGAGGGAGCTAGGTGACCCACAAGAAGGTACTAGTGAACCCGAAGTCCCAACGTCACAGTGGTGCATTGGCCAGGAACTCGGTGTCAACATCAGAAGTGATACCTGTGGGACAGTGTCCCAGCCCGGGAAAGAAAAACAAGATGCAGTCCGCAGGGGCAAACACCCTGGAAGCATTTACCCAAACACTGAAGGCAGTAGGACAGGTACTGGTTGCCCAGCAGCTGGAGGGAGCAAACCAACAAGAATGGATGCAACGCAATGCGGCAGGGTTCAGAATGCCCCGTATGACCAAGGATGACGATCCTGAGGCCTATATCGAGGCTTTTGAGCGAATGGCCATACAGATCGGGCTAGACCGGAGTCAATGGGGGTTCCAGTTAGGAGCTCAGGTAATTGACGAAGCTCAGGCGGCCTACAGGGCCTTATCCCATGAAGAGGCCCAGGATTATGAGACGGTTAAGGCAGCCATTTTGTACCATCTCGAATTTTTGCCAGAGAGTTACCGGCAGGCTTTCAGGGCCCAGAAGTCCAGAAAAGGGCTGCATCCCTGCATTTTACTGCAAACCCTCTGGGATCACCTACAAAAATGGTTACCGGTGGGAAAGTTTGATTGGGCAGGTGTAATAGATCACATCTTGCTGGAGCAGTTCCTATGGGATTTAGAAGCTGACACCCAGTGCTGGGTACAAAGGCACCAACCTCAGGCTAGTGAAGAAGCTTTGCGGCTGGTGGAAGCTTTTTGTAACTCAGAGAAAGTAAGAGAGGGTGGACAAAATTTTCAGGGCCCCAGGGAGAGCTCAAGGAATGAGAAAGAAAGATGGGCAATCCCAAGGAAGGCGGGGCCGAGAGGAGTGGTCTGCTACAAGTGTGGACAAACAGGCCACATCTCGCAAGACTGTGGGAAAGGGCTAAGTGAATTAGGCTGTGGTTCTGTAGGGTATCGGTCCCTAAAGGAAAAACGACAAGGGTCTGAGGCAGGTGAGCCTATGGACTGTAGTATGGGGTTCACTTGCACAGAAGAAGACCAGGACCAACCCATGGTCACGGCCTGGATAGGCGGTAGGACCATGAGGGCCATGTTGGATACCAGGTGTACACTATCCTTGCTTAGGGCTGACTTAGCTCCCCAGCAAGGCAGAAAAGAAGCAGGCATCATTAATATGACATGCATTCTAGGTGGAGAGATGCAGTTTCAGTGCTGTTATATCCCTATCAAAGTGATGGAGTTCTGGGAGGAGCTGCGGGTCGGATTGGCCCCTACTCTGGCCTGCGAAATGATCTTAGGGTGAGAATGGAGGCCCTTTTACAAAGTATTAGCATGAGTGCGAGCCACGGAAGAAGAGAAGAGGCGAATTCAAGTAGAGGGATGGGCAGCAGAGAATGCTGAGCCTCAATAATGGGAAGAAGGGCAGGTATCAACATAGAGTCACTAGCGAGCACAGCTCAATTCCAGCAGGTGCAACAAGAGGACCCTGAACTACAACACCTGGGAGTCGAGGATCCTGGAGAGGGAACGTCTAGGAGATGGGATGGCTTTGAGGTAATAGGCTGGCTACTATACTGGGTACAGAGGGAAGAGGGAGGCGAAGTGAACGGAAGACAGTTAGTGGTACCTGTGCCCCTACGACACTCAGTCTGGAGGTTAGCCCATGCCTCACCGCTGGGTGGTCATCTAGGACGAACCAAGACCTGGGCAAGGCTAACCCGGGAATTTTTTTGGCCCCACATTCAGGAGGATGTTGATCAGTGGTCAGCCACATGCCCAGAATGTCAAAGAGCCCAGGAGTGGGGCCTGCCTAGGGCACTCTTGAGACCCATGCCCAAAATTGAGACACCTTTCTCCAGAGTGGCCTTAGATGTGATAGGTCCCCTCCCGAAGTCACACAATAGATACCAGTATATCCTGGTCATGGTGGATTATGCCACACGGTTTCCAGAGGCAGTCCCACTACGCTCCGTTACAGCCCCTAAGGTGGCAGAGGAGCTCCTTAAGTGGATAGCACGGGTGGGCATTCCGAAAGAAATTCTCACGGATCAGGGGACCAACTTCATGTTGGGGGTAATGTGTAAAACCCTGGGCATCACTCAGCTCAGGATGTCAGTATACCATGCTCAGACCAATGGTGGAAAGATTAAAAGGCACCATTAAACGAGTGCTTAGGTGATGCGCGCAAGAGGACCCCCAACAGTGGAATACTTTGTTAACACCCCTGTTATTTGCTCTACAGGATGCCCCACAGGAATTGACCCGCTATTCACCATTTCAGCTAGTGTACGGGCACACCCCTAGGGGCCTAATGCAGGTAGTCAGAAAGGAATGGGAACAACCAATGGGCCTGGGGGTTTCGGCCGAAAGGTATCGTCAGGAGTTGCAGACACATATACAAAAGGCCCAGCAGATTGCCGGACATAATGTAAGGAATGCCCAGGAACGACAAGAGATCCACTATAATAAGAGAACGAGGGCTCATACATTTCAACCGGGAGAGCAGGTTCTGGTCTCAATACCTACCACTTCCAGTAAACAACTGGCGATGTGGCAAGGGCCCTTTACGGTGGTTAGACAGGTGGGACCAGTCAATTATGAGGTCCACAAACTGGGGCCCTGGCGTGAGCAGCAAGTGTACCACATGAATTGGCTAAAGGAGTGGAGAGTTCCTCAGGGGTGGATGGCCCAGGAAAGAGTGAAGGAGATCTAGGACCCCTTTGTCCGGGACTGGAAAAAACTGAAGCCGGAACAACTGTTCACGAGTGAAGAATTTCTAGAGGCGGGAATTGGTTGACACCGATTTCCGGAGGCGGGAATTGGTTGCATGAGTGGAGGAATTCCGTAGGGTGTTCCAAGAAAATCCAGGGAGGGTCACAGGGGTCCAACATGACATAAGGACAATCCCAGGAACACTGGTAAGGGAAAGATGGAGACCCATACCTCAGCAGTGGGAGCAGGAGATGCGTCGGGAAATAATAAAGATGCAGGAACAAGGGATCATACGACCATCCAGAAGCCCATGGCGGAGTCCCATTGTGCCAGTAGCCAAACCAGATGGTTCATTAAGGCTATGTATAGATTTTAGAAAGTTGAACGCCTTGACTACGTTCGATGCCTTCCCTATGCGAGCCATCTCATTGAGAAAATAGGAGAAGCTAGATATATCTCCACCCTTGACTTGGCTAAAGGTTACTGGCAGATACCTTTGCGACCTAGCGATTGTAGCAAAACAGCTTTTGGAACTCCATGGGGCCTCTTCAAATTCATGAGGATGCCCTTTGGCCTCAATGGTGCGGCAGCCACATTCCAAAGATTGATGGAGAGGCTGTTGGCTCCTCATGTGACCTATGAGGCTGCATACATAGACAACATTATCATCTTTACTTCTAGTCGGGAGCAACATCTCAGGGCATTGCGGGCTGTCTTGGGAGAACTACGAAGGGCCGGCCTAATGGCTAATCCAAAGAAGTGTAAATTGGCAGAGAGAGACGGCCTACCTAGGATTCCAGGTAGGACACGGAACCATACGTCCTTTGGCCGACGAGGCTAAAGCCATAAGCCAATTTCCGGAACCCCGGACCCGGAGGCAATTGCGTTCCTTCTTAGGGCTCGTTAATTACTACCGACGATTTATCCCTCACTTTGCAACAATGGCAGCATCCCTCACAGATGCACTAGCTGGAACCTCCTCAGCACGACTGAGATGGACACATGCCATGAGAGATAGTTTCAATGGATTGAAGGCAGCAATGCGTCAAAAGGTGATGATGCATACACCAAACTTTAATGCCCCTTTTATTTTGCAGACTGATGCGTCAGGACGAGCATTGGGGGAGGTACTGTTACAAGGAGGAGAAGAAGGGGAGCGCCCAAACGCCTTTGCAAGTCGCAAACTTAGTAGAGCAGAAACCAGGTATGCTACTGTGGAAAGAGAATGCCTGGCAATACGTTGGGCCATAGAATATTTCTAGTATTATCTCCTTGGAAGGGAGTTTTTGGTGGTAACGGATCATGCTCCATTGCAGTGGCTAACGCAGAAGCAGAGTGCGAATGCTAGAATTATGCACTGGGCACTGGCTTTACAGCCCTTTAAATTTACAGTAATACACCACCTGGGTAAAGATAACTTTGTAGCCAATTTTCTGTCTAGATGGGAAGAACCGGATTACTCGAGAAAAGTGGATCATCATCATCAAGAACAGGAGGATAACGGCACACAGAATGGAGGACAAATGATGCAAACGCCACAAGGCAACTTAAGGGGGAGGTCTGTGACAGCGGCGCACAGCCATTAGGGTTAGGAGAAGGTCCCAGGGGACCAGTACACCCAAGGGAAGAAAAAAGAAAAGGGTACTTACCGGAAGAGACAGGGCAAGCAGCAGAAAAGCGGCAGCAGCAGCTGCAGCAGACGCCATTGCAGCCGCACGAGCTGCTCCCATGCCGCTCATTTAAGCAGCTATTCCTAATGAGGGGAACAGCAGAGCCAATTGCAGTAGCTGTGCCAGCTGCTGCGGGAAAATTTAAAAACCCTGGCAGGCATTGCGGAGAGGAGGGCGATGCGGCGAAGGAGAGAGAAAGAATAGGAGCAGAGCAGGGAGTCTCTAAGGGGTCTGCCTCACACGCAGGAGATTCCCTCCCAGCACAGTGGTTGAGAGAACTTTACGCTGCACCTAGTGCTTTGACTGAGCTGGCTACTCCAAGTCAGCCAGAGCGAGACTTTGCCTTAGAAAGTCTGTCTGGGACTGCAGAGTTGTTTTTTTTTTTTTAGAAAAAAAATAAAGAGAAGAGAGAAGATATTGGATATAGTGAGCTTTTTGGCCGGGTCCAAGTGGCTCAAACAGCATCATTCACCAAGGACCCTGATTCCATTGGACCAAGACATCTCGAGCAATGAACCAACGAGTGACCAGTTGGCGTGTGGATGAGGTGGAGCCTCGTGGAACATCGGACTTTGTGGTTGTGAGTACTCTCGGGGGGATGCCCCTACAGTATTTAGATCTCCACTGAACCCCTCCTTCTAAAAATAAATAAATTTCATCAAAGTCGTGGCAGGCGAGACGAGGGAGCTAGGTGACCCACAAGGAGGTACTAGTGAACCCGAAGTCCCGACGTCACACTATCATTCTACTGGGTTTATTCCAGAGCTAAAAACAGGTGACTATTAAAAACTTGTGCCGAAATACCAACATTGATGTCATCTGGTTAACTCCTTGTTGTTGTTTTTTGTTTTTGTTTTTTTAATATATATACACACCTTTCTTGAATTTCTCCAAACATTAAATAAATTGTGGTTGTTTTATACGCTGTGTATTTTTTTTTTTTTTTTTTTTTTTACACACACATTCTTTTAAAAATGTGGTCACCATTATTGCATTCAGAATTTTAGTGTCAATCTCACTTGCAGAATACAAATCTAAAAATCATATCCCTATTCTTACTCAGTGGGCATGTCTATGCGTGCCTTTGATCTGAGATCAGTTTACTTACAAGTAAACTACTTATGAGTCAGTGCTTCCAGGCAGGCTTTTACATGTGCAGGGATGTGGCAGCAGATTTGCTGCTTTTAGCAACAAACTACTGTCTACTCTACTCCTTGGCCAGCCACTTCCCTGGCCAAGAGCAGCATGCAGAGCACAGAGGCAGCAAACAGCAGCTCTCTCCTTACCACTGTTACCTCCCTATGCCATGGCTGCACCAGCCCCTGCCCCTGGCAGTGATAACCAGCACCCTGGGCTCCTGTTAGCCACCCCACTGGCCCTGCTGGTCCTCCTCACTGAAAGCCATCTGGCCAACAGCCATCTGGGCCCACTCCACTCCCCCATGGATAATGACTGCCCAGCCTTAGATCAGGGGTCGGGTGTGCACAGGTGGCCAGGGACCTTAGTAGGTCAGGTAGGCAGTCCTAGGTCTAGTTGGCTGCTGTCCAAGCCCCACCCCTGCTTGCTTCTTTCAGGCCACTGGAATGCTTGGTTCTGGCTGTAGGCAGCTTGCCTCCATGACCTTGTCTCCTTGCAGCTCCATATCCCACTGCCCACCCCTTCTCTTCCTGCAGGCAACCCTGTCTGCTGAGCTGCTTCCAAGCCCATGACACCAGTACTTGAGGGTTGTGAAGCTTCCAAACTACTGGGATGTGGAGCTGGCCAAACTTCCACCTTCCCCACAGGGGACCTGTTTGGGGAAAGGCCACTGCACCATCACCCCACCACACTGTATCCCAAGTGTGCCCCTGCTGCATATGTCACAGGTGTTGTGCAAGGAGCGACCAAAGAAATACATTAATAATAGAAAGTTAAGTCACACCCTGCAGTCTTTCCCAGACCCTAAAAAAGAGAATCCTGGCTCAATGCTGCAGTCTCTAGCCATACAGACTTCCCTCTCTCCCTAGCACTTCTCCCTGGGAGCTTTCAACTTCCTCTGGGCCAGTGAATTATCCTCCTCAGCTGGTCCAGTCATCCTAGGCAGGCCTGTAATCTTTCTTACCACCTATATCTGGACTGCAGTCCCCGAGATCTTCAGCCTGCTCCAATTATATTCTAACATTTCAATTTTTTTAAATTAAAAAAAAAAAAAACATCAGTTTTTCTATAGTTTTGCCTGGAATACATATTAGGTTATACCTAAACCTGTATATTCATGCCTGACTTTTTTGAATATTGGTACAACATTTTCACCTTTCCACACTCTTGCAATTTAAGATTTATATAAAAGTTTTATAAAACTTCACATCCTAGGGACCCCTCATTCAGCTCTTTTATGATTTTTCAGTTAGGCATACAGATAAGAAAATAGCAAAAATATCTAACATCCTGTCATGATGCCAATGGATCAGAAAAAAAAAATTATAAAATCTTGTGTTTTATAAAATCATGATCATCATTTAGGCTTCGTTACAAATACAGAACAGAAATATTGATCTAAAGTTTGCCTTTTTCTACCTTATGAAAAATTGTATTGTCTTTATTTAGTAGCAGACCAATACCGTTGTTATCTATTGTTTCTAATATAATTAAAAATTATTAACCTTACTGATGTCATCCATGATATATTTCTACACAATCTTACCTTCCCTTATACATTTTCTACACTTCAAAACTCCCCAGTTACATGTCTTGTAATCTTTCCCATTTTCCCATTCTGATATATTTATAAGTACTGTGAACAAATGCTAACTTTCAATCCAATGATTACTTCATCTTCAACCATCATAATAGAATCTCATATAGATTTACCATCAATGAATGCAATGTTTTGTTTTTTTGTGCTAGAAAATCATCATCTACGTGTTTTAGAACAGGAGTGGGCAAAATGGTGGATGCAACTGGAAGCCAGACTCCAGACCCCAGCAGCCCCTGCTCACATTTCTGAGGCTAGTTTCTATGGAGACCCTAGCACTGGTGCAACTGTGACAGCATAGGGCCAGGGTTTTCACGAAGACCATGGTCAGCTACACTGGCAGGGCATACAACTGGTGACAGTGTGGCACAGAGCTGGGGCAGAGGTGTGATCTGCTGCTCCAGCTCCATACCATAGTCATTACTGCAAGATACCAGCCCCATAGCAGCTCAACATCCTGCTGCATGCCCTGTAAGTGCTGCTGGGGCCATTACCTTGGAAACCCTGGCCCCAAGCAGTCATGACTCTGCTGCACCTGTGGTCTCCATTGAAACTGACTGCAGTGATGCAGACAGGGGCTGCTGGGAAATGGAGTTTGCTGCAGGCTCAATATGGCCCACGGCCTCCCCCATTTTAGAAATTATTCTGATGTTCAATAGATGTAAAACAATTGCTTATACTGAGAACCTGATAATTTACAATTAAATCTGACAATTTATTCTACACACAGTCCTGAACTGCTGAAAGCAAGGCAGAACACACACAATGCCTCATCATTATTCTGAGAAGGAAAAAAAGATCCTGCTTAATGTGGATAAGGAAACTAATATTTCTATAAGCAAGGTTGCCAAACCCCATCTTATTGTGATTCCAAAGGGAACGCTTTTATCCATGCTACAGAATGGCATCTAAGGATAACCTTGCTGTTGGATGCATGGTTTCTGGTAAACTCCAATGCTTTCTTTCATTCCTTCTGCCATACATGTCCTTTTTGACAATGCATTAGGTGAAAACAAACCTTCATTTTTCCCTGCTTTAGGTCTAGGAAGCTTGCTTTAAACCACCTAGACCTAGACTAGGAGTGCTATGTGCAGTATCTTGATATTGAAGAATATACAGCTGTTCACTGCTTTTGCTTTTTCTAGATTAAGTTAACCCAATTTCAGTTTAAGTTACTGCACCTGTTCAGTTGAACTAGCAGATAAGACAAGCCATTTTGGGGGACACTTAGGCCCTCTGTAGGCCTGTATAATTCAGCATTTAGATCAACTTAACCCTTTACTTACCCCTAGAAAGCTAAGTACAATGGGAAAAGTACTTTGTTTAAAGATATTCTCTTTCCTTAAGACCCAAGCAAAGCCTCCCCATTTCTAAGGATGGGCAGCTAGGGTTGGATACTTTGGACAGGTATCTGAATGACTTTATTTTACAGGCTTGTAGATGTTTGAAATTCTATTCAGCAGAGAAACTGAATATCTTTAACCACACAATATATCTACCATCCCAATGATATTTTTAACTAGAATCATTCTCATTCAATTAAAAATGATTGAAAGGCAGTTGTGGTTGGATCTACATGCAAATATAGTGAGACCACAAATAGGGTGATTTATTAATTAAATATGCGAGTGGCTCTGCTAATTTCTATTGTAAACTTCTTAGCTTCTTACTGTACAGACTAAGCATTTGGAGAATCCTGGCCACTGGTACCTTATACTTTAAATTTACTAGATACTTTTATTTTTTTCCAGATGTACAGTTCCATTTAATGAATGGTTATGCAACCTATAGAGAGTGTAAAGGACTATACACCTTTAAACAACTTTCAGTATTGACTAAGGCTATAAATATTCTAGTGTTATAAATTGATGAGTACTTGAAAAAAAAAAGGATTATAGCATAATTTTAAAATGATTAGAACATCATATTCAAAATGGGTTCAGTTCAGAGCCAACTGAAGTCAGTCCTTTTAACTTCAATGGCAACTGAATCAGGCCCAATTAAAGTTTTCTATGTTTTTTTCTTCCCTGAAATGATGTAGTAGTGAGGGATATAGTGTGTACAGTAGGACTGTGCAAAGCTTTGGTTCACAATTCAATTTGGAGAAGTTTTGGCCCGATTCAGAGGCTGAATTTTTGAATCCAAATCAAAATTGCTGGAAGCTTAAAAACTTTCTGAGTCAATTCAGAGCCTCCAAAAACTTAGAAGAGAGAGGGGGAATACAGCAGGCACGGGGAGCAGGGGGGGGGAAGGACTGACATCTGTAGCTGACCAGTGAATGTGATTTGTCTGACTGCCCTTACAAAAATCACAGTGTCTGGGGGAGGGACATAGAAACAGCATAAAAGCCTCTGTTTGCAGGCTTGCTGTGCCTTTTGTGAGCTGGTTCTGAGTGAGCAACAGAAAGGTACTGGACTGCCTGGCTCACTTCCTAGTCAATCAGTTGCCTTTTTCTTAGAAAGGATATAGCTTAGCTTTGAATCTCTTTACTTAATACTTATCTAATTCATTTCTTTCAATTTATATTTGTTCTCCTTAATTTTTTTAGCAATACTTTTAAAAAAAGAAAGCTTGTTGTTTTCCCTGGCAGCATGATCCATCATTGTACAGGGAATCATGCATTGCGTGCACACACACAGGTATTAATAATCAATAACCAATCAGACCACAGTCAACAAATATCACAGTACTCAGAAATGGAAGAACTTGCCACGGACAGCCTGTCACACATTCAGATTCAGAACAAAACCAGATTGAAAAAGAACACAACACACACCTTTTCCAGCACAGGCCCTCGTAGGCCTGCATTTTTCACTCCTCTGTGCCTTAACTCTCACAGTGTCACTTGTCATGTGTTTTGCTTTCAGGAAATCTGAGGTCCAATTTCCCAGAAACCCCCGCACCTATCAACTTGACTCTTAGCAGGCTTCATGCCCTCAGCAGAGGCTACCAGCTTTGCAAGCTTCATCTGAATCAGCCAAAAAACAACCAAGTTATAGATATTTCATTGATTCCCCATTATACTCTATGACCAAATCCCCAAATTGGCTCCAAATCTTCTGAAGTCGACTTGGCTGAATTGAATCAGAAAAGCAATTTGAGTCTCTGAATCAAATTAATGGCATCTGAATCAGCTGAATCCAAATTGACTGGTTCCCTATTTGCACAGGCCTAGTGTACAGTTTATGTAGAAGTCTATGAAATAAGTTTATTTTCAATTTACTATGGATGTGCATGCCTTATGAAACTGGTGTTATTTCATAAGGAAGAGTAGACGCCATAAACAAATTCTGTTATGCTTTAGTCACTTTTTTTTTTTTTTTTTTTTTTTAATAATAAATCAGAATACCTAAAACAATTGTGTATCGGTAACAGCAGGCCACAAGAATATTTTATCCATTGCCTTAAACTATAAAAATTCTGAATAAACTACAGCAGAAAAATAACTTGTCAAAATCATCACCTGAGGAGGTACGTTTCAGCTCCCTAGAACACTACTTATTACATGCTTGACTAGATCAACAGAAAGCTGTGAAGGAATATTTGGTGTGTACAAGATAAGCAAGATTCATATTATCTTCTTCCCACTAAGTTCAGATTTTAGAGCAAGTTTGGTTACTTTCTTTGGCTTATTTGAAATAGTCACTTGGAAAGTCAGTGCTGAAAATGTATCTTTAAGTAAGGCACTGCCTTTTACAATATTCCTAATGCATAACTGAATGAATAAAGGTACAATATTTTTTTCTAAAGCCTCGGATAATAGGTATTTAGCAGAACTCACAGATTTCATTGGAATCTGACAGGCTGCATTGTGAATGCTTTTACTATAGCTTTGAACTTACAACTGCTGAGTTATTAACCATGTGCCTGAGCACCTGTACTACTTCAGTCTATCTGAAAACAGCTAAGTAATAGTAAACTCAGCAGTTGAAGCAATACCATCACAACTGGGAAAAAGCATTAGTGATTTATTATCACCAATATAAAACACACAGAAAATGTGTTTTCATCATTTTCAAGGAATAGAGCAACATTCATCAGGCAAAGTCAATCTGCTTCAAAAATAGCTCAGAAAAGAGAATGAGAATAACAGTATGATGGATCTATAGAAGTGACTGCACAATACTTTAAAAGTAGTGGTACTGTTTAAGCTGTGGTCTAAGTGGCCATATATTTCAAGTCATATTATTCAGATTCTACAGTCTTTCTATGTTTTGGCCCTAATTCAATCTGTGCTAATGTCCTATTTTACTTTGGGGATAGACAGGCAGAAAGGAAGACAGTAAGTATGCAATGAAATGCTTAAGTCAAAGTTTGTTTAGCAAAACACTTCAACACATGCTTCAAATTTGTTGTTGTGTACTTGTATGTCTTCTGAATATGCTTAATTCCCAAGTTATAGACTTAAGAATAAAAATAATAAATCAAAAAGCGTAAAGTCATTGTCAGGTGATTTATAGGGAAACCTTATTTTCTACCAAATTCCTTTATTCTAATAGAAGGTTCATTATACCTGGAATTGCATATTTTTGATATATTGTAAATAGCAATATGGGAGTCATTCTGCTACAGTATATGTTTTGCTTTTGTTTTTATTGTTGCTTTTTTCAACACAAAGCCCCTCACAACTAAACAGTAAAAATGCTGCTGTGGCTAAGTTTTTCCTCATGTCCCTTTACTGAGAAAACAACATTGCCAGCTGACCGATGTCAGGCAAGTGACAAACAGGCACTGTAATATTATACAGTGTTCTCTTTACAGGCCCCTCATCTATGGAATTCCTATTCATAAACTCAGACTCATCAACAGAATTTTGCACTGAACACCCAAATAAAATAAATAAAACGTTATTTATTTATTTATGCATGCATACATGCCAGGTATTGGCTGTCTGCAACCAGCAGTTACAGCAACAGCTGCGGTCAATCAAAATCCTGTTTTAGCAATGGCAAAGATCCATTTCCCCTATCTCATACTACACAGTCCCTGGAAACCCAAAATATTATTAACTCAAACTATATTTTCCAACATCAACATTAAGTTAAGAAGGGCTTATACATAGAACTATTGAGATTTGCCATTGCAATATGGCAAATCTAAGGAGGACAGCCTACTAAAACAAAAAAATGACAGCAAAGCTTCTAACAATTCTGCTTCCCTTAACCTCAACCCAGGATACATCTACACAAAACATTTACTGTTTAGTTGCCTAATTAACTGTGCCGTGAAGTTCTCAGCATCTACACATGCACCCTTATTAAGGCTCACAAAATGAAAAAACTGCAGGAAGTTAGGACTTGTAAATAAAAGTCCTAACCTCCTGCAGAGCATTTTTGTGTGCAGCAGTGCACATATAGATGATTCCTCAGCTGGTTGATGATAGCTTGAAAATGGTATTTAAACTGCTTTTGGGGAATTGGGGGGGTGTGTGTGTGTGTTATCCTTCAGAAGCAGACAGGCTGTCTAACACAATGAGGCCAACCGATATACACATAGCCTAAGAAACTGGGGGCATGTACCACACTGTTCCGTAACATGAAATAAGGTGGCACCAGCTCACAATGCCAGAGTGGGGCCTAAGATTCCCATTTTGGGAAAGGTATGCATGCGATAAGCTTGGAATATGCTGACGGAACAAAATGTGGATACAGTGATGAACACAGAGAGACCAATTAACAACAGCCATGGACAAGGAATCATCAGGAGGGAAGGAGAATATAAAAGAACTTTAGAACAGCAAAGCAGTCCCTCCATCCAAGTCCTTCTTTTCCCTGAGAGGGTCCCTGTCCCTGTCCTCTGGGAGGGATCCGCAAGGCCACCATGGACAGAGGGCACACCACCAGCAGGTCTCATCCACCTCACTGTTGGAGGGGAGGGGAGGGGATGGTGAGGTAGATAGACCTCAGTATCCCACCTCCAGGCTGCTGGCATGCTGACATCTGGCACCTAAGAGAGAGCCTCAGTTTGAAGCCTGCATCCTGGCCAAATGTTTCTCAGTTCTGATGACAGCCCTAGGATCGGTAGCTATAGAACTGCTTGATTGTTTGTATTGTTTCTTTTCTGTTATCACCGTGTATCAATAACTTTGCCTATTATTGAATGGTAGGATCATGGTCAGTCTCAGAAAAAGATATCTGGGTCCTAAATTCACAGCCAACAGTTGGGGCACAGGGTGCTTCAGTGTGGGGCTAGTCAACAGGGAGCTCAAGGAAAAACTAGTTAGGGACTGCTTAGTTGTGGGTTTTCACAATGCAAATCTCTCACAAGGACTACAGTTGGACCCTGATTAAACACTGCAGATGGTGGTTACACAAGTCTGTCTGTCAGAGTTAGTTAAGCAGCAAAGATAAATCAAAAGTAATTCCAAAGCTTATCATGCATCAACTGATATTGATGCAATGCACATTGCTGAGAAACTACAACCAAAAAAAGAATTGGCATGCACAATGAACAGAGGGAGTGTCCTACCAGCATCCACTGCAACAATAACATTGAAAAGGGAGCCAATGCCACAGGTGTGGGAATATCCCTAGATAGTGTGAAGGAAGAGATACGTTGACAATGTAAAAAGAAAGGTCAGTACACTTTAGTTTGTCACTTAACATACAAGTCCATGAAGTCACAGAACAGGACTCAGAGGATTGTACTGTGTTATTAGGAGAACTTACAGTTGTCATCATATCCAGGAGTCTGGATGATAGAGCTCCGTGGACAGTCAATTCTATTTAAATTTGACACTGCAGTGGCTGTTTCAGCTATACATGATACTTACTACAGCCAACAGAGGTGGGATCCTCCTTCCTTCTACTAAAGGTTATGGGGACCAGGTGACATTAATCTCAAAGTACTGGGATCCTTCAAGGCAAAAATGACATTGAAGCAGAGAACTATAGACGTGGAAGCATGTCGCATTGGTCTCCCTTTGCTTGGCTTTATGGCCATACAGGCACTACACATTTAAGAAATCTTTTAAGTGAAAAGAACATATGGCTTGGGGGTCTACTACAATAGTCAGCTTTCAATGACATCAAATCAATACTCAGATAATGCCTGATACTAATTCAATATGATCCAGGATAAGAAACGCATGTTGCAGCAAATGCTTCATCATATGGACTCAGAGAAGTGTTACAACAGGGTCAAGAAGCTAGCTATTGGTTCCCTACTGCCTTTGTGTCAAGAGCAATTGCTCCACCTGACACTTGATATGCACAAGATAGAAAAAGAAGCACTAGCAGCTACATTGACTTGAGAGATTCAGAACTTTACTTATTCCCCCGACTTTTAATTTACAAAATGGATCATAAGTCGCTTGTGTCCCACCTCCCCAGCAATGCCCTCCTAGCCACTATGGATGTTACCAGTTTATTTACAAAAGCAAGATCACAATTCAGAGTACAGGCCTAAAGTTATTACTGAACTTTTACACTTCAACCTCACACACAACAACTTCACTTTCAATAACCAACACTTCCTCCAGACCATGGGTATAGCTATGGGCAGCAAAATGGCCCCACACTATGCCAATCTTTTTATGGGCCACGTAAAAGAAGAACTCCTCAAGATCTGCACCAGACCCATGCTATATTTAAGATACATAGATGACATCATCTTTACGACCAAAAACCTGGATTCTCCGATTTATTTCCATCAATTTAATAATTGTCACCCCTCCATCAAACTCATCGATCTATGAACATACATACTCCAGTACCATTATTTCCTTTTTAGACACCGTGGTCAATATCCAGAATGGTGAAATACAAGCCACCACATATAAGAAACCCAGAGACCAATATACATATTTGCACAGAATAAGTCACCCTAAACACACCAAGAAATCTGTAATATATAGCCAAGCCCTCTGATACCGTAGCAACACCCCCAGTTTTCCTTTTTTTCTTTTAAAATGCATTCCCTCCTGTGACAGGGGGCCTCCTCCGGGCCACTCTCCCTGACCCACCCACCTGTCCTTGGGCCAACCGTCTGCTTATTCTCACCTGCCACAACTTGGTCTTAATTGGTTCATAATTGATCTTCCATAAGCAGGAGGCTGCCCATTTGTACCCCAATGCCAGGGGGCGCTATCTGTGGCTCCTTCCATCCCCATACCACAGCCCAAGCCTCGCAGATGGCATCTCGATCTTTCACATCACTGGACCCCTCACTGGGCCTTAGAATCATCCCCTTAGGACCCATCTATAGTCCACACAGCAGCCTCTCTGCTGTCATCCGGGCTACCTTGCCCCCCCAAAACCCATCTTCCCCTTTTGGGTGTGGTCCCTCCTGGACCTATGGCAACTTGCCCTGGCTCACCTCCAAGCCAGTCGGGACCCCAGGCCTCCAGCTCTGGGCATCCCTCGTGGTGGGCCCCCTGGCCCTTTTGACCCCTCTCTGGGTCCTGGCCCCAGCCTGGGCCAGTCGAGGGTACTCCCATGGTCAGGCTGGTCTCTAGCCCCTCACTCTGGCTAAATCTCTGGGTCCCCCTCCTGGGCCCTCCAAATCTCAGGGGTTAAGGCACCCTGTCTCGCCTTCCACCAGGGTGGTAACCGGCCCGGCATTTCCTGGGGGCTCCTGCACCACTGGGAGCCCCACCAGGCCATCCACTCCCAGCAGGGTACAGTTTACAGGTCATGCCCAGGACCAGGAGCCTCCTTCCATCCCCTTACAGCTCCCCCACACCTCCGATGTTCTTCCTAGCAGCTCTCCAGCCAGGCAATGCTGCTGCTGCCTGACCTCCAGCAGCCAAACTGCCTGAGTTTATATAGGCCTCAAAATGGCTGCCCTCATCAGGCACCTGGAGGCTGCCAGCTCCAGGGCCAAGCTTCAGCATTTTATTTTGGTAGCAAGCTGTATTTGTTTTGTTTTTTCTCCTTTTGTATAATTATTAAGTCTATATTGATTTTTACATTCTATAGTGCTGTTTCACTGATACTATATGATTTAGGCCTACATATGTAAGTTAGCATAAGTCATGTCAAGTTTCCAGCTTGTTTCCCCTGATGTTGTGTAACCCATGACTCACACCTACCCCTCCTATGTAACTTGGTTCCTGAATGAATGGGGATGAATGAGCATGTTTGAGACAATGGCAATATGTCTAAAAATAGCTCCCTCTGAATGACTGAACTATCAATACCAATATCTGGACCAAAGACTCAGCCCTTGGAACCACCCTCAGCATTCAAGAAACAAAAGACAAGGTAACCCATCATTGTGCAAAGGCTGCACATGCTCTGTAAGAACACCTGGAACCCTGTGGAACAGGGCTGGCATTGCCTGGACAGGCCTTACCCATAGGAGATCAGAGGTAGTCTGCCCCCTAGAATTAGGTAGTGAAGACTGACTCCTTGGGATGCCTTCTTCATCTGGACTAGCACCATGCCACACCACCTATCCAACCAGAGGCCCTGCTGGTGACTCCCCCTCTGGGCAACAGACCCCTTTTCAGCCTGGATAGTTAGCTATCACCCCCCACCCCCACTTCAACCAAGAACTTGGACTCTGCTTCTCTTCCCACCTGGACTCCAACCCTTCCACTGAGTCTCTTCTACTGCCATTGTGAGTGCTCATGTGTATGCACGTGCACCAGTAACTTCATGGGGCTCTTTAGTGTGTTGTCTGTTTAATAAACCTGTTATTTGGACCCCTGTGTTGGGTTTTGCTTTACTACAGTTCTGGCCCTGCCCCAATCTTTGCTCCTCACCCCTCTAACTTCTGTCTCATTTCTCCCTCTCCTGCTTCTGGCTCACTGCCACCTCCAACACCTATCCTGCGCTCCTCTTGCCTGCAAAGCCACTGCCTCTTTGCCACTATCTTATCCCCACTTCCTTTTCCCCTGGTCTCTGCTACTGTTATTGTCTTGTCCCCACTTCCTTCCCCCACCCCCACCAGCTTTCAGGTTTCTGCCTCTCTCTCTGTTTTCTGGCTGTTGCCTCCTTACCACCTGGATTTTCCCCTTGCACCAGTGACCTTGAGTAACCCTGTGTCCACTTGAACTGAGGCTTAGTGTTACTTAAGATCCTCAGCCAGCTTCTCTCCAGTTCTAATCCAAGTTCTGGCAAATATCACTCCCTACACTTTAACACTTTCTCCCAAGTATCCCAGGTACCCTAAGGACACGAATACACACCGTAGCATCCAAGTTAGGAACTTACGTGTGTGTGTGTGTATGTATACACATATACATACTCACCATATACACACACATACACACTCACATGTCATTGTTTGCATGATATATGAATTAGCTGTGTATGTGTACTGAGTGTGCAGGTATGGAGAATTGATTTTTGTCAAACTTTTGGGGTGTATAGTGTATGTACTTGAATTGGTGATAGGTATGCATGTGCCTAGGCTGGTTTGAATGTGTATGTGCCTGAGTTGGTCATGTGTATGCACACCTAATTGATTTGTGTGTTTGTATATGTGCAATTGTGTCACACTCTCCTGTCTAACAGTCTAATATTGAGATCCCGAGAGTGGGCCTGACCCCTCAGGGCAACAATACCATCAAATTTGCAGTGAGGAGAATACCTGTGATCGTCATCTTGCAAATCTCAAGAGGGCTTTCACCCAACAAGGACAGTTCTCCAGAGAGATAGATCACACTTTTGAAAGAGCCACCTGGATACCATGTGAAGAATTGCTGCAGTACAAAAAGAGAATCCCCACAAATCACACACCATTATTTATGGCATACTGTCCTTCCCTTGAATCTATATGGAAAATCCTCTAACAACTGTAACCCATACTAGAAGAAGGCCCATTGTTGAAAGAGATCTTTTCAGAACAACCCACTATAGCTTTTAAACAGGGACCAAACCGCATCAACTTCATCACCAGAAGCGAACTTCCTATAGGCCCAAAGCATACCAAGTGGATTCACACCATGCTGGGACAAGAAATGTAAAACCTGCAAACATATCCCCAACACTTCCACAATAACTAGATCCCACAACAGAACCATCAATTATGCCTCACAAGAGAGACAGGATCTTACATCTGTACATCCACAAATGTAGTCTCTCTTATCTAATGCATTGAATGCCCCGATCAAAACTCTATAGGAGAAACCAAAGAGCAACCGAATACCAGAATGAATGCAACCCCCCAAATCTAGAGTATTTGCTTTATTGCTTCATTTTTAAAGACATTTCTTTAAAATAGTCTATTTGCAATAGGTGTGGAGTTTCAACAGTGCAAAAATAGCTCTGATTTGCTCATGTGTGTGCAGTGTACAGAACTAGGCAAGGAATTGGAAAATAGGAAATGCTCAGTTTAAAATTCTTCCATGGCCTTGAGCAAGTCACTAAATGCCATATTTTTAAAAGTTAAAAGGCACCTTTCTATGTAGGTAGACAGGTATCTGCCCCTCTGGACCAGCTGCCAGTGGACTGCAGTTGCAGGGTTGGCCTTTGCGTGACACTACTGCCATTTGTGCCCCCTGCCTGGCCATCTGGGCAGCTTATCACCCAGAAGATGTTCTGGGTGTGGTGACCTGCTTTGAACTGTCAAAGCATGTTCTTCTGGCCCCATTTGGCCAGGAGGTCAGCCAAAGCCAGCTGGGTCCAAGGTGCCACCTCTGAGCAAGCAGGTCCTGCCATTGGCCTCCCTAGCAGAAATTCTGGCATTCCCTATTCGAAAACTGAAAAATCCCTGATAAAAAAAAAATCCTAAAGTGACTCTCTAAAATACCCTCCAAATCCATGTTCCTCCACAAGCAAAACAAATGACCACTATAAAGAGAGAGAGAAGAGACAGCGATCAGTTGGGCAATGCTTTATTGATATAGCTACAGTGTTAAAGCAAGTCTTCTATTATAATAATAAAGTGAACTCTAATTACAGATTTCATGAATTCATGAATAAATATTTTGCTACCCTCCCACAGGGTGATGGCCCCCAAACAAGTGGTATGGACCCCCAATGAGGGCCAAATGGCCTGGCTACCCCCCCCCCGCAAGGCCCACATGCCCCATCCCAGCCCCCTGATTGCTGCCCCACCTGGCCCCTTCCCCCAACTTGCACCCCCAGGCCCCCAAGGCTACCCCCAAAACCCCAGGCACCATTCCTTAAAAACGAAAACCCAGAAAAAGAACAGAAAAAAAGAAAAAAAAAAGCCTCTCCTTACCTTAGAAGTAGGGGTGGGGGGTTCCAAGGCCTCCTGGCAGAGCCCATGGGGCAGCACAGGACATTGGAGGGGCAGGAGGGCCCGGTATAGGTTGGAGGGACATTGGAGGGGCAGGAGGGCCCTGCCCTTCACTGTGTGGGTGGGGTCCCTGTCAGCCACACGGCAGCTCCAAGTGTCAGTAAGTGCTCAGTTTTTTGTTTTTGTTTTTTAAAGTATGGGTTGGGGGAGATGGGGCTGGCCAGAGCAGGGTCAGGGGTGCTGGGGGAGTGGGCAGGGCCAGAGGAGGTCTTCCCCACAGTCCCTTTCCCCCCTCCTCCAGCCCCTTTGAGCCCTTACTCACCGGCACCGGAGCCCTGGTGCTGAAAAACACGGCCTGCCCCTGCGTGTTTCAGGCCCAGGGCTAAGGGCCAACCATAGAGATGCTCCGGCAGCCAGAGCATCTCTAAGGAGGACCCAGCCTCCAATTGCCTCAGAGCATGGTCAGGAAACGTGCCCTGCCCCGCTTTTTTATACTTTACTTTTTTTAAACCCCTGGATATTCAAAGGTCAAATTTTCTCCGCACACGGCAAACATTTTTTTGTTCCCAGACATATCTGTTGCCCCACCTCAAAAAGTTTCAAGGCAGGGCAAAAGGCACGTGCATGCTCGTGTGGACACTCCCAGAAGGTATATTCAGTGGAAAAAAAATTGAGAAGCAGGGGTTGGAATAGAACTGACATGGAATTCTGATTCCACCAAGTCAAGAGGAATTGGGTTTTTTGTTTTTACTTTATTGGAGTCAGGAGGTTTGTGAGAAATGAAGTTTAGAAAAAAAAATGTAGTTGGCTGAATATTAGCTTGAAATGTTCTCCTAACCCAGCAGGAGAAAAATGTAATCTCATTTCTTACTTTATTAGCTATGAACTATTAAAAGTGATAGCATGAGGGAATTTTTTGTTAATAATTAGTAAAGGTATCTTAGTATTACATTCATAGCATGGACTCAAATAGGCCTTCATAAATTTATACATCTAGTACACGTTTCTGTAGCAAAGACTGAAGCTAGCAAAGACAGAAGCCATTTCTCTACTTCTAAAGTTGTGCAGTTCTGCACAATTGATGGAAATAGTCACCTACATTAGGTCTGTTATCTCTAAAAAAGTCCCATTTGCAGGGGGAAGGCAATTTGTAGCTCCAGTATCTGACATTTAGCAAAGTATTCAGTGTGGGATCTGTGTGTGGCTAGTGCAACAGTCTGCTCTCAGTTCTTTCAATAATGTTTTACATTTCAAGTTCAGATAATTAAAAATAGACAGTCAATAAGATAACCAGATATTTACTTAAGGTTCTTTTTTCATGCTAATTAATTAGCAAAACATTTATATGATGTTAGACTTTGACCTGTTTCCTTTAGATGATGAGAACAAAAGATTTGCTTTCTTACCTTCTCCTCCATTCCTTCTATATTTCTAGGAAGGAATAATATCACTCACTGAATTTAATTTTCTTGCTCATGGTATATGAATCTATTTTAAAGTTATTGTAAGGACAATGCCAGATCAAATGAATATTAAATTCAACAGGTCATGACTAGATCCAATATCTTATTGCCTTTTTCCTACTTTCCTTCTGCTTTAAGTGTTATTTCATTTTGAGGCATGATTCCATTTTATTCTCAGATGATGAGACTGATGTGCATCAGCACTAGATCTGGGATCCCTAATAATCTGCTAATTTATGAATGTAATTGATTGACAGTATGTTTTACTAGCAGCAAAATGGATCTCTGTCAATTATTGACTTCATTTGTAAAAGAAAGCACCATAGAAAAATGATGTTAACATATTCGTTATGTTAAACAGAAAGTGCTGAAAAAGTAATGGCATTTTTTATAATGCAATGAACTCCTCTCTATGCTCTCTTTTAGTTTTCATATTCACCGGCAAATTCTTTATCCTGGGGCGCTGCAATTGGTAAGTCTGGTTATCATGGGTAACGGAGGAAGCCTATTATAGAACCCTTTAAAGTTCTGTAATGTTCTCTAATTCCTTAGTTGCTTCTAAGAGCCAACAGAAATTCAACTCTAGTTTTTATTCCGTTTAGACAGAAGTATTGTCCTCTTAACTTATTAAAAAAATCTAATCTAAAAAGGTGATACTTTGATATTGACCATATTTTTATGGTCAAGTTCAAATAGAACTCCATCAGTTTGGAATTCCTCACACTCAATGCTATTCTTATAGTTTTAATAGGATGTGAATGATGAGGTGGAGTCAAAGGAGTACTGAACTGTTGTGACTGATCATTAAAACACATGAAAGATTTTACTTTCAATACCACAGTTCTAGACCCAGCTTGTTCATGCTTTTAAAAGCCTTGGTACTATTCATTAGTGTCAGTTCTTTAGTGGTCAGAATGTGCCGCATATTCTCAATACCTTTTTTTACGGATCATTATGCAAAATAGTACCTCAAAGGAAAATGACAAAATAATTAAAATCTGATGTTAATGATTTAATATAAAAGAATCTGCATCAATAAAGGGTCAGTTCAGATTTTCTTTCATTTCAGAAAGAAAATATTTTCTATTCTAAACGGTAAATTCTAGCAATAATCCCGATGGATCTTAATATTCTTTCTACATTATTTAATAAAGTTTTGCCTGCAAACTTGGAACAGTATAACTTCATATTGGTCCCTGCTTCCTACACAATATGATTCATTACTGACACAGATATTAGGGACAGTGATATAGCTAAGAAAGCTTAGCTTATGCAAAGCTTTGGTCCATGATTTTATTCAGAGAAGACTCAGCCTGATTTGGAGGCTGAATATTAATGGTGTGTTAGGAATCATCCATAAAGTTATTACACACATTTTATATGATCATTTTGGCTGAGTATAGACATTCAGGAAGGTTGGGGGCAAGGGCTTAAAAATGGCCAGCTGATATAACTTAGTTTGCTCAGGTATAGACCTTACTCTAGTTAGGTGAAAGTATGTACAAGCTGTGGAGAAGTTCAGGACAGACTGGTTTAAAAATGACTGACCCTATCTAAATTAAGAGTACTAGAGCTGTGAGACGCTTCTGTCCCCAATTTGATTCAGCAGAGATTCAGCCCGATTTGGTGGCCAAATCCAAATCAAATTGGAACATTCTTGAATTTTTCTAAATCAAAATCAGACCCCCCCACCACTCCAAATCAATTCAGAAAGATTTGGTGATTAAGACATAGATGCAGCTTTAAATGTTTTTTCTACATACCTTAAGGTAGCAGGTGGCTCATGAATGCTGCAATGCTGGGGCACATGGAGTGTCCTATAGAAGTACAAGGAGGTCCCCAGTGCATTTGGCAGCAGACCCGCAAGTAGACCAGAAGCAGTTCCACGTCCACCAGATCAGCACGCTGTGGGGGGGGGCGGGGCCCTAACCCCCTGGATTGGTGACTGGTGCCTCCTAGGTCTGGGGGAGACACCCAGGGTCTCCCCATGACCAATTGCTGTGCCAGAGGGGTGTGAGGGGGGGCAGCATTCTCACCAATGAACCCGGAAGTGGATCAGAAGAACTTACAATGCTCCTATGGGATGCTCCATCCTTCCCAGCACCAAACCATTCATGAGCTGTGCCTGGTACCTCAAGGTATATAGAAAAAAAATATTTAAAACTGTCTATGTCTGAATTGCTGATTCTCTGAATCAGCATCAAAACTTCAGATTGGGATTTGGCCAAATCGAGTCAGGGACAGTGATCTGAATCAACAAATCAAATCACTGTCCCTGATTTGGACCGAATCTGAATTGAATAGGGCCCATTTTGCACACCCCTAAAGAGTACCTCTGATATAGTCTAACTTAGCTTGGGTCCAGTGAGACCAAACTACTATACAGTCCCCAGTACAAACCCAAAGCTGAAAAGGCTCAGCTGTTAGCCCCAGCTCAGGGGCTATGTTTTTCCCTATCCTCTTCCTGGAACTAGGCTATTTTTAGCTCCTTCAGCAACCCCCTGCCACTCCAAATGGATAACCACCAAGAGCTGACCTGAGCAGGGTGCAGGGCCCAGGGCAAATCAGCCCATGTGGAGCCTTGGTCCCACTCTGATCCCATGCACCCTGGACCCAAAGAAGCTGCTGCTATCATCAGCAACATTGGCAGAACAGGGGCGTAATAAGTGGCTCAATGCAAAGCCAGCAGCTGCAGTGCAGAGTCACCATAGCTGCTTTACCCAGCTCTGAGTGGTCTGGGGTGATTGCCCCAGTTCACCCCCCTTACGGATGACCCTGCAATCACCCAACCTAACCTCCTTATCCCAAGATGGACAATACCCCCTAGACCAGACAGCCTCTCCCCCCAAACCCATCAAACCCCTATCCCACAAGATGGTCACAGTGCTGGGTTTCAGTATTTGTAAATGCTGGGAGCTAAGGAAGTAAGTTGGAGTGGGGGGAGGGGTAGGAGGCATGGGGGTAGGTTCACCATAAGTGTTGTTTGTCTGCGGGGGGGTGGGATCAGGGAGCTAAAAATAAAATGGTCCCAGGCAACTTGGGAAGAGAGACCCCAATCCTATCAAGGCCCTTGTAGACTATGTGAGCCCCTCTGATACTGCCAAAACCCAGTAGACCCCAACATCCCATTACCAGACCCTACCTGTCTCCCACAAGTTCCCCCATGGGCTCCCCCCCTAGCTTTTCTATGTACCCTGCCTGCTTTCAATCCCCCTGCGGACCCTCTGAATTCCACCCCAGACTCTGCTTTCCCCCCTGATACTTCCAGCTCTCCCATCCAAAATTATCATAGATCAGGTGGATTTTTAAATGCAATATAACCTCCCCTTAATGTCTTTGAACATCTATATGAAGATGTTGTGTCTTATTCTTCATTTGATCACAACATTAATTATACTCTGTGGCTTGGCAACTACTTAAAATGACTGGCTGGTTAATCACCTCTTAGCTGGAACGTGTGCCAAGGGCCTATGCATGAACTGGCTGCTTCCTGGAGTCAGAAAGTGCTGGAAAAGCAAAGCAAGGTAGAAGCAAGTAGCCCAGGAGTGAGGTGCTCCCCATACTTCAGGTGCCCCTCCCTCAGGCAGCAGCTGGTGATGGCAAGAGAATGATATTCATTAAATCGCTTTTAGAAATTAGCTTGCATTAGAATGATGGTCCAGGGGAACAGCAAGGCTTAATTGGCTCTTAAAGTTCGTTTGTGGTGAAGCTTCATGCTTGCAGCATTTTGACATCCAAAGGTCTAAAGTTTGCACACAGACAGACATATACATCCTGGGAAATTAAAAACATGCAGCAGCAAAATAACCATGATGTTCTCTTAAAATCCATAAGAGGATAGGAATATAAAATTAGCATCAGGTCACAATAATCAGCTATAACCTGGCAAAAAGTCCCTGGTTTTGTGGAATGACCAGATTAGGAGACCAGGAATAACCAAATGAGGATATGTACACATGATGTGTTTAAAGAAAAAAAGGATTAGCCTGGCAGGGCAGAATGTAGACAACATAATGATGATCACAGGAAAACCTGTCAATGGTATGCAGAACTGAAGGGTCATCAGGAGAAAGAACACAAAAGAAGGGGTCTTCTGGGCAGCAATTGGGCATTGACTGCCAGCATCCTAATTCAAGCAAAAACTACAAGGTGGCATTCGTGTAACAGCCAGTCATACTGTCTCCTTGTGAAACCCTAAGACTGGTAAATAAGTAGGACTGTATAGTCATTTTGCTTGCATTAGTTTTATTTGCTAGCACTGTCTATCTATGAAATTCTTCTATTATCAAATGAAGGGGTCATGGTCAGTCATTCAGAAAGGTTGTGCTCCACCTGCATCAAGTTATCAGGACTGGCTTGTAAATCCAGTGCCAGCAGTTAGGGCATGTGTCCCCTTGCCCATCTCATGTGACATTTCTGCTTTAATGATTTTATACCTTAAACAAAATATCCCAAACCAATGACTTCTGGTAACTAGGATGGAGACGAGAAGGGAATGGGTTATGCTAAATGTACTGAAGTTTAAGTTCTCCATCTAAAAGCATCCATTGTTTGCCACTACCAAGCTACTGGGCTTGACAGACCTTATGTTTGACTAAGCATGGCAGATCTTATAGTTCTTCAAACATGTAAGACATTCATTTATTTTTTTATTTTTTTATTTTTTTTTGTGGCCAAGAGTCTGGAAACCTGTGTTTTCCTTTTGGTATTGTAGCTTAGATTGGTTAACCTAGTTTAAAGCTTAGTATCCTCACTTGTAAAAAAGGTGGGAATAATTACACTTACTTTCTCATGAATACTTGGAAGTGTACAGAGGGAAATGTTACATAAGAAGTAAATGTGTAATTACTTTCAAATACATTTATTATTTATCTTCATTTCTAAAAGGACATACAAATATTTTTTATGTATTTTATTTGTATCATTTTCATTAATTTTAAGAGGAATCATAGAATTCAGAACAATTTAAATATCTTCAGCCATATTTGGTTGGAATACATGACTGACTTAGGAAAGTTAGTATTTTGATTAAAACAAGTATCTTGAAGTAGAATGATATTCAAGTCCTTAGCTGCCAGAAGTGTTTTTTGTTTTCAGAGCTGATTTGTATAAATTAGTATAAAGTCCTGTGGGAATATTTTCAAAGATTAAAAAAAAAATAAAATAAAATAAAAGGAGTATTGACTGGTTCCGTTTTGTGAGAAAAAAGAAACATTTGTTTCACTCTTCAAGTCTGCTTTAATACTGCATGAAAAGGTAAAGGTTGCAAACGTTATGAACACTATATTTGATAAATTCTTAACCCAGCTCCAGACAGGTTTGTTTGGTTTTTTAATAAGCTTATACATTCTTTGCATACCTTGTTGTCATTACCCACTTGTAATTTAGATGTCTGTGACTTTAAATGAAATGTATCAATATTATTTATCACAGAATTTCTGATTTTGAAGTTTTATTCAAATAATCATTATACATGTCACTTTTGCACATTGTAAAACCCTAGTAGCACTGGAATCAATGACAGGTATCCCCATTGACTTTGCTGAAAGTAGATTTCTCCCAGAAAACCTTAGAACTGTATCGAAACTAAGGTGAGCTGGGAATATGACACCCCTTGAGGTCCACTCAGGAAGATGGTATTTGAAAAAATAAAAATAAAAAAGGAGTGTGGGGGTGGGGAGTTTACCAATATTTGAAGTCTAGATAGAATTGTTGAGCAGGTGACTCTCTTATCTTCACTGATCTTTCCTAATTTTCCAGCTAGCATGTCAGGGAACCAGCTTTTGGTCTCAATGTAAATGTCATTCTCCTGTGGTATACCAAGTTACTTTGTCACCCCCCATTTTCCTTTACCTTTCCTAATCTACCAGGGACCCTTGTCATATGTAATTGTAGACTGCTTGACTGGCATAAAGAACTTTTCCCACACAGAACATTGTAATGATTCAATCAATATTTTTCATAAAACAGTTATTTGACTGGACAGAAGGCATGTTGAAATCAATGACATGCTGGAACCCTTTGAACATTTTCCTAGCAGCAGTCATAGATATGCTCAGAAGATAAACCCATATCTAAGCTAGTAAATAACATTTTCCTAAGCCTCATCACATGATTATGGCTAATGCGCCCCTGCTTCTCTTTCAAAGGAGAAAATGATTTCATGATCAGACATTTTACTTAGGAATATTTTCTTAAACACCATGATATGAAATGCAAGAACATTTTACCAGCTTTTGGATTTTGGATGTAAAAATACCCAAACAAAACAAAAACAACAACAACCTCCCCCCCAAAAAAACAACACTACACCCCAAACAAATAGGAAGGGATAGTCAAAAACAAAGGCTATAATGCTTGTCCATTATCCATTTGGAGATCACTAGCTACCTCAGAAGTCCATGATCTTCTATGGACCCAAATTGTAATCGACTCAAGCTATAGACAAATATGCACTAGGAGTGAATTCAAAAGAGGAAAAGCTGTTGCTAAAGTATGTGCAGTAGCTCTGTTACATGTACATGAGTCTCTAGCCATACAAACGAGTTAAAATTTCCCATACAAAAAACTAGAACTCTTGGTTCCAAAATGATACCTTTTATTAGACCACCTGGAACATGGAAAGAAAATTGTCCCTTTTCTGCAATCTTTCGGGATCAAAGTCCCTTTGTCAGGCTCTGGGAAAAATGTAGATGGTACAAGATGGTAAAAAGTCCCTATAGGTAGGAAATAAACTTCATTTTTGCACACAGGGAGTTAAAGATGGAAGTCTGTCCCTCTGGGTCCATGAGAGTGTCTTTGTGAACTGTGTTGAGTAGCTCTTTGATGTGTTGATCAGGTAGAATTCCTTCCCTGAAGGTGTCAGATGGGAGGCAGTGAGGTAAAAAAAAACTTCCTTGTTGTTCTGCAATGAAGTTTAAAATCCAAAATTAAAATTTCCCCACTTTTAACTCTGGATAAAGCAAGGTTAAAGTTAATTTGCTACACTGTTGGCAGGGACTGGAGCAGAAGCTTCCCTTCTTTTAAAACCTCTCCAAGCAGGGTCAGACACAGGCATGGGTAAACTGGATGGCCTCCTGGGACCCAGGCAGAAAGGGGACCTGATAATGGTAATTTATTATTATTATCATTATTATCTCTGCTGCAGGCAGGCCTGATCCTAAAAGGCCGGCAGGAGCCTAGGTGCAGTGCTATCTCCAAGTGTCTGCTTGTCCATACTTTCAGTCTACGTTCTCCTCCATCAAGACCAGAAGAACCTGATCTGGGCCAAGAGCCAAACAGTAATTTACAAATATGTTCTTGGACTTGTCTCTTTGTACACATATGAGATCCACAGGTGCATATAATGATTTTGATATGGGTTTTAGACACAAAAACTTTATCTTGGCTGTGCTTAGTTAATTAAATCACAGGGTATTAATTTTATTCCCATTATTGGATGTGCTCAGAGAGGACTTTAACCATGAATTCAATAATGAATGTAGATTCAAGAAAACCTAAGAAGTTTCTCTACCAAATTTGCCTTTGCTGGCCAATGAAAATCATGACTCTTATTAATAAAATTTTAATATCTACAATGCTACAAAGTGAAGGTTATTTTGCCTAATGATAATCATATACTCCTCTTTCCACAGTGGTTTTACCAATAGATTGTTAATATTTCCTTATTACAACAAAACAAAATTTAATCTAATAAAAAAGAATATACTTTAGTAATGCAGAATTAAACTTAATTAAATAAAAATTACCATATTAACTGAGTAACCTTGGGTTATTAAGGAGGAAGTGAAAAAGAATGAATCATAGAAGTCACAAAGCAAACTCATGAAAACAAGATTTTTAGAACTCTGGAGTATATATAAGAAGATATTTTTAAATCTTTAGATATAAAAATGCTGTCATTAGCTACAAAAATGTCTGTGGTGGGTTGAGGTCTAAGTAACCTACCTGTGGTTAGGAGTCTTTCACTTTTCACAATGGGAAATGTTTTGCTGTGATGGTAAAAAAAGCTGTAAAGTATTAGAAGAGGGGCCAAAAATGCCTGCTGAGTACAGGGGTTCTAAACAGGTACTTGCCGGGCAATCATGGCACCATTCTTGCAGCCACCATTTCTACAGTATTTTTCATATTATGCTGGGAATAGGAAGAAGAGGGAAATGCTGGTCATCTCTCTACAGGTAGGCAAAACAATAAGTTTAGTTTTCTGATGAGAAAATTGTTCTCCTAAATTTTGGTCTGCCAGCTCATTATCCTACATACAGGACAATAAACTTCTGCTTCAGTTGCATTTATTTACAGGCACTGCTCATCATTTCCCTTTTTTTAACTATGTAATAATTTCTAATCATTATTATTTTGATTTTAGAGCAGCTGATTCTTAGTCTTGCTTGTTTAGTTTTACTTTAGGTTATTACAAGTTAAGGTGCTAAATAGCCAGTGTAATGATATATTTATCCAGCAAAATGAAGGGTCAGAGAGGAGCATATCTGAAGATGATTTAATCTAGTTAATGTGTCATAATTGTGAATGCCTGATGACAGACTTCACAGGCAAGCACAGGCTATCACCTGTGCAGATAACGTCCAAATTAAGTCCATACCCTTGCATCTTCATTAATATTGTTACTTATTTGTATTAGATACAATCTATCCAGCATCTTTCTACCTTTGTTGTAGTTATGCCTACATTTGCTATGTAGATATATGCTTACACAGAAACTGTGTGATGATTTATTTTAAATTCCAGCAAAAATCTGAATAGCTAAGTAATAAGGGATAATCTCCATCTGGTTTGAACATTATATCTAATTATGGTTGAAGGAATTAAACTAATTCTCCTCTATGCTGCTTGTTGTTTCTGAGTGCTCACTGTGACTGTGAACATTATTATACTTTATTCTTAGTTTCTTTAAGCGAATACATAAAAGCCTTAAAGGCAGACAGAACATCTGCACTCAGGTTATCTTATCACCATCAAGCCATGTAGTGTGTTTTGATGCACACATCTATACTGGTCTACTTTTAGCAATTATATGGCTCCAATTATCATAGTGAAATTTAATTTAATGCATTTATCTTTGCAACACCTTCAGAAAAGGGTGGGGCTGGGGGGAAGAAACACCAGTTGTCCCCATGTAAGAACCAAGAGGCTGTGACAGAAAAAAAAAAGAGAGAGAGAGAGATTGAAGCAGCAGAAGTCCTGCTTTAAAAAATTAGGCTGCTTTAGATTAGGAAAATAGGAAAGGACAATGGAATTTTTATATGTTTTAAAATCATTGTACCTATGATGTACATATCTGAAATAAACTGAATAGTGAAATAAGGAAAAGCCTGTTATATTAATTCATGGAATATGCCTGTTACTAGAAGTTGTCCCATAGGAACCAGTAAGATTACTGTGAATAAGGGCATCACAAATTGGCCCCAAATTATCAGTCAGTTTAGGGAGACATTTAGATTGCCCCACTCATGTAGAACAGTATCACATTATATTTATTCAGGATGCAGATTAATTTAATAAAGTTAACCTTAAGTGATCATTTAAGTCATTTAGGAAATGGCATATCACAGAGTGGGCACTTCTACACATGCTATTAATGCTATAGAGGCTTAAAGTACAGTAAAATACTGTTCAGTAAGCCTGCCCTGGGAGTATGTCTACACATATTCCCTGTTGGGAACAAATCTGTTCCTAACTCCTGTGCCCCCCTGCAGTGGCCAGGGGGATCTCAAGACTTCTCTGCAGTGGTAGCTTGGGGCTGGCAGGGAACATAGGGCTGATCGCCATGTACACAGGGCCAGGAGAAATCTTTTGGCTGCAGTGGCATCTCTCCCCTTGTTCTGTACACATTGGGAGGGGTCCTGATGTTCATAGAGCTGGGAGGCAGCTGCTGCTGCTGCAGAGCTCTCTTGGCCCTGTGCACATGGAGACAAACCCCATGCCCAGTGAGCCTTCCCTGCACAGCCTGGGGCTAGCAGAGTTACCTCGTTCCTTGGAGCTGGCTGGAAGCTGCCCCAGAAGGGACGGTTCCTGATCAGCCCCACACTGCTTAGGAAAATCCCCACACAGCCAGGCTGTCCAGAACAGTTCTTGGCCAGCTCTGGGCTTCATAGAAATGCAGAAAGCTGCCATCTTGGCTCCCAGCTCCTATGGGGAGCCAGAAGCTAATCAGCACCAGGACATGGCAGGGCAGAGAGGTACCCTGTCCATGCACTGCTCAGCTCCCAGCTTCTGGGGGGAGCCAGGAGTTGAGTAGTACCAAGACCAAGGGAATTCTGCATTCCCTGTGGCCCCCTAATGTTAGGGCTGACACGAGCAAATTTGCTCCTAGTCAGCATCCACATGTGCTACTGTAAAGTATTTACTGTGCAGTTAGTTTAATACCTATTTACAGGTAGTAACAAACCATGAAGTAGACTAATTTTCTGAACAGTAAATGGTATGCACATGGAGACATTGATGCTTTACTGTGCACTAGATTAAATCTAGTGCACAGTAAAGCATCACATAGACACATCCAGTGAGTATTTTGTTAACACCATGGATAATATCAGACAGAAAACCCCAAACCTGTATTTCTCAGCTGGTTATAGTGATACAATTTATTTCACCTTGGATTTCATTGAAGAAAAAGGAATTGTATTGCAGAGTTTTAAGTTCAATTTTTATTACTCAATCCTGATGTAATGAAATGTTTTCAACACTTAGGAATAAACATTAGAATAAAAAGGGAAAATATAGCAATTCCATTCCAGTGAACCAAATATTTGCTCCAGAAGTTGACTAGTATGGCTTACTAAATGTGAAAAAAAAGTGTGTACTCTCCATAAGGAACAGATAAAGCAGCTCTTCCATTGGCTTTCATTAAAAAAAAAAAAAAAGTTTATGGCTTAACATCTCTCTTGTTTTCTTATTTGCAACAAAAGGTCATTCAATTTTGTTCACCCATTCTATAGTCCTCTCTCTTATTTTGAATTCCCCTCAAAGCTGATTCAAACAAAACAGTTATAAACAACAAGGGGGGGGCGGGAAAGCACAGAAAATGAAAAGTAACAGGCACACTCCAGGGAATCAAGATTACATTTGGAAATTGAAATTGTGATAAGTCCTGCTTAATTATTGCATCCTCTCCAGGGAGCAGAAAAACAACACATTAAGAATATAAGTGAAGTAAATAAAATTATTATGTTCTATAAATAACAGATAACTATGAGGATCAGCATCATGAACCTGTGCTGTATCCTTTCATAGTATAGATATCAAAACAAGTAATCAATTGCATTAAACTTATTTAAAAGTGGTGATGAAAATGTACATATCGTATAGAGAGAAGAATTTCCCATTAGAAAAATAACGTCTGATTAGAGTTCCAGATTGAGGATGTACATGCATAACTAGCAGGCCCTTAGTGCAGGAAAATTTTATGTAAAGCAAATAATTTTGAGGGTATTTGAGTATACCACATACACCTAAAATAAAAAATTAAGATGACATATAAGCAACATATGGTGAATCAAGGCCATACATGGAATGTCATACTAGATGGGTAGTTTTTATGGGGGAAAAAGACAAGAAACACATATAGGACTTAAAATAACAACCAATAAAGTATTTTCTATAGCCATCACCCTTTTCAGTAGGAAATTATCTATAGCTTTCTCAATCCATAAGCAAATTACTAGAAGCAAATAAGAATAATAAAACCAGTGAAACAAAACAACACCTCCAAATTTTCTTATATCAGAGACGTATCAAAGGAATACACTACTTTCCTGCAAATGTGATTGCCTCAGTGTCACACAAAGAGCACCTGCATCGTATAATTTTTACTTTTCTTAGAGCCCCAACAGGCAGAAATCTCAGAATGCACCACCTTACCCCAGCTAGATTTCTTTCACAGGGTACATCTACACATGTGCTTTAACTTCAGCTAGACTAGTTAGCTCCACTAACTAGTCATATGTACACCAGTATTAGGGAGCAGTAAACTAATAAACTCAGGGGCAATACTGTCTTACAGTGGAGTACTTTACTGTGCTGAAACTTGCATGTAGACACTGACTGGGGTATGGGGCAGCATGTAAATTATCAGCCTAGCCAGATGAGGGCCTGCTCCACCTCAGCTCAAATTGCTGCTATCTCAAGTGTATATGTAGACACTGCACCTGGGAGCAGTTTACTTTGCCTCAAACTGTTTATTTCATCACATGTATTGCATGTGGGGATAGACCCACAGAGTGAGAACTACAGTTCTGTTCTCCTTACTGGCATGTGTAGTGGGGTTGTCTGACTGAACTCACAGCTATTTGACTTCTTTCTCCTGTCTAGTATATTTGTTATAACTCATCTTAGATGGCATTATTTGAGAGGTCACAGTATCAGAAAGCTGGCATTTAGGAATAAAAGATAAAAAACAACTATGGTGGGGTGCTTCTAATACTTCACAGTTAATAGTCTGGTACTTGTTTATAAATCACACAGTTCACTTACTTTTATAAAAATTAAGTAATGCAAAACTCTTTTCCATACCACCCAATTCCTTGAAGGCACACAATAAAATGCACATCAAATGCCAATTCAACATTTTTTCTTACCACAGAATCTCATCTCCTCATTACATCACTTGGTTTTACAGTAAAAGTCGAAGTAAACCAAGAAATTAAGCAACATACACGAGTGGCCAGCAAATTTGAGAGAGTAAGGCCCACAATTCAAGATCTTAAGGTCAGAACGTCCCTTCTCCATCCAGTCCTGTCTAGGAGAATATATAAAGGGACTGCCAGTGTTGATGAAACATCTAGTTATTAATACAAGTGTAAAGATATACAGGAGATAAAATATAATAAGTTTCCAGAGGTCAAAATTAGGTCCTCAGGTACCCCAGGGGAGTGAGGGGGGCAGCAGGTGAGAGAAAGAGAGAGAGAGAGAGAGAAAGTAAAGTCTTGGAAATAACTTAAATCTCTGTAGTATGGACATGAAGCCATTCCCATAATAACTCTGCTGGGTAAGAATGGCCACATTCAATGTGAAGTCAAATTTCAAGTGGTTTTCAGATATAGCTCCAGGAAGCTATAATTATTGTAATCTAAATTGGTGGCAACAAAGCCTTTAATAACTGATGACCTTTAAATAGCAACCATTACATGTCAAAGGTATTTACAATGGCAAAAAGCTACTGTTCAAAAATTAAGAATGTAATGGTGAACTTTTTTAGATTAGAATATAAGAAAAGAACAGCAAAAATGGAATTGCAATGACCATCTCATACCTCTCATCATGACTGGATTAAATGACCTAATACATTTCTTTCATCTCTAGAAATTATTAAAAAAAAAATCTCATACCCAGAAATAGTTATCTCAAAGATATTACAAATGTTCCCTTTTTGTGTTTAACAGCTGTGTGTGTACTGTGCTTATAGTCATTAGAATTTCCTGCAAGTATAGCAATGCACTCTTTAGCTGTTTGTGAAAAGGGACAAGCTCAAGACCAAGTCTCAAGTCGTCCTGCCTATGGCAGAAGGCCACCTCTGTTTCTCCTCATAAACTCTGCTCTGTGACAGTTTGGTTAGGATGGGCCCAGCAGAGGATATACACCTTACCCTATCTCTTTAGGTAACCTGAGCCGGATACATTCCTGAGGGTGGAGGGAAACCTGCTCCCTCTGCCTACATGACTGGTATCATATATCTGGGTGAGGGGCTTGATCCCTGGGGAGCTAGGAACTGCCAGTTGCCCAGCAACCAGTGATACATTTCAAATTGGTTGGCTGACAGCCAAAAGGTGCTGACCACCATTGGACCAGGTAAATGAGGTCACAAGGGCTATAAGGACTTCCCAGGAGGAGGAGGGGGCAGCAGCCATGAGGAGGACTCAGAGAGAGAAGAGTTGGACCATCTGAAACTTGATCATGAGTTTTGAGAGAGAGAGCAACTGCCTGCCTCCAGAGGGAATCTCCACCTACCTCTGGACTGGATGATACTTGTGAGTAAGCTACCTGAGATCTAACTAGATATATTGTTTGCAGTAACACAAATGTGGGATCAAAGGCTATCCAGCCATGGAAGTTTGCTCTATGGGATTTATCTGATATACCTTGTACCCTTATCTACCTTGTACCTTATCTACTTTGTACCCTATTCCAACCCTACCCTTTGTAACCAATAACGTTCTCCTTTGTACGTAGTGTGGGAGACTTATTGGGAGTGGGTCTAGATTATACCTTGGGGTCCCCTTGGTTTGGCTGACTAAAGGAGACCACTACTTATGCTTCTGACTGAGAAAAGCATCCCAAGCTCTTGAAGTGAATCAAGTACCCTTGAGGTCTACTAGACCTGTGTTTCCCAGGGTGCACAGAGCCAGAATAAAGCCCAGCCCTGGGTGATGGCAGTGGAACCCCCAGGCTAGTGAGTGTGCTCCAGGAAGGGGGTCAGCCAGACATGAAGCACCCCAGGGAGGCACTCGAGGCCTGAAAGGTGGTCAGGCACAGTGAGGTGAGTAGCTTAACGCAGGAGTGCCCCCTACTGGCCTGCCACACTGCCTACCTGTCTCCATGGGACAGTTCACCCAGTCTTTCCTGCCATGACTTTACTGTTCTCATGACTGTTGGAAAATATGGGAGACTACAAGCCTCAATGCCAGGGGGCACTATCCATGGCTCCAAACATAGGAGCTCCAAACATAGGGCATGGCCCCTACATAGGGGTCAATGCCTCACAGATGGCATCTCAGTTCATAACGTCTCCAGCCCCACACTGGGCCCCATAATACTCTAGGTTAGAGCTCAACTAGATCCCTTCCCATCAGGCAGCCTATTCCACCCTCATTCTGGGCTGCCAGGCTCCCTGCACTTTTCTCCCTCTCAGTTGTTGCCCCCCTTAGACCTTTGGCTACACAGGCCCTGGCCTTACCCCCACAGAAAGTGAGAACCCCAGGCGCCCAGCTCTGAGCATCCCTCACAGTGGGCCCCTGGCCCTTTTGACCACTCATGAGTAACTCAAATCAGGCTTCTGAGCAGCTAGCCCACATTCTCTTATATGGATCCACCTTCTCAGGCCCTACTATAGGGCTACCCACCTGGTTGTAGGGGATGGGGCTATTAAGGTCCCACAAGTCACCTTTCACCAGGGTGGTGAATTGCCACAGACCTGGCAATTCTTGGAGCTGTCTTGCCACAAAGAACCCTAGCAAGCCACTCATCCCCAGCAGAGTACAATTTTAGGTTATTCCCAGGACCAAAAGCCCCTGCTCTTATCTGCCAGATGTTTCACATAGCAGTTCAGCCAAGCAACACCTCTGCCTGACTACAAATAACTAACTGGTGTGTTTATATAGCTGGCCTATGTTTTAAAATGGTCACTGCAATTAGGCACCTGCTGGCTGCCTGACTTAGCCCTTAAAGTAGCAAGCACTACAAGTACACTTCCACACAGTTGATTCATACCAGGCACCCCCTGCCTTCTGTGTTTTAGGTCTGATATCCATGAAAAATGAGAAGAGAACACAGAGCTTACAAAGCTATGGAATTTGTTTCATTACATTCTGTACTTTGACAGACAATGTTCTTGGTTCAACAGACTGGGAATAAGGAGATAGTGAATAGAGACACTTTGGGGTTAGGTAGTACAAGGAAATAAATTTTTTATAGCTTGAAATGACCTCCAAAAATAAATAGCATTTTTCTAGAAGAAGCAATATGTAACTCTTCTGGTATTGAAAGGTTACCATTATCTGGTGTCTTTTGCAAAGGAAGAAATATAAAGACATTACATTACTCACAAGGCACCCAGCGTGGGAATTCTTACACACTTCCTGCAATCTGCAATAGCTGTTTTTATTTTGTTATAGGAAAGCTCTTGAGATTTGCAAGAGCACAAATTTATATAATTACTCCATCAGGAACCATTAGTGAATTTAATATCAAATGGCTTAATGAGAAACAATTATATTTTAAGTACTTTTTTATTGTTACATATCTATAACTACCATTCTTATGAATGCTACCTATTCCTAATAGTCATTCCTTTTGAGCTTTCCACATGTATTGAATCTGAAACTAAAATGGTCAGCTTTTTTCAAGCACATTATTATTTTTGCAGTTATTATAATTCATCTTTATATTGTTTCAAGAAAGGAGGAAAGAGGCTGCCAAACTGATCTTAAAAATAGCAAATTGTTATTAGGGTTACCATGTACACAGCTATCATAGCTATATGGTGAAATCTTTGCTAGGAACCATGTAACAGTTAAAACCTTGATTATAGATGAATATAAAATTATTTCCTTTAAACTGAAAAAGATGCATGCTTCTTGGTTAAATGTATCATAAAGAAAGACTTAAGAATGAAATCTAGATATCCTCTATGAGTCTACCTTCCATCCCTCCATCCTTCATGATTCTTCCTTGTAAGCAATTAACACTAATTTCAAATGCTTTATCTGCTTTAATTTACTTGCTATTAAAACCATCTAATCTACATCTTATTGACATAATAAGTGAGTTACAGTTATGGGCGGTGGAAATGAAACATCTCTTTCATGTTCCTTGCACATGTGTTATATTTTAAATGTTTGTAACTCAAGAAGACAAAAGCATGAGAGAGAAATTGAGAATGACAGGGACAAAAGCCCAAGAAGGAAGAAGGAGAAAAGAAGACAGGAGACAGGTTATTCTGCAGACCAGGAAAAGGATGGAAGGGAGAGGACTGACATACACCACACCAACAAAACCAGTTCCCAGAATAAATTCATATTACAGAAGGATGTATTGTTCACCCGAAGTAAGAATGTGAGATGTTAAAAAGTCCCCTGGTGGGAATTTGGAAGAATTTACCGATTGTCTTTTACATCAGCACATAAAATATTTTAATATTCTCACTTGAATTGATCAAGGATGACTAAATCCAGTTTATGAAGACACTCAAAGAAGTGAAGACACTGTTCAAATAATTCTTCTGGTCTTTAGAGGTGGGCAAACGTGTAACAAGACAACAGAGATTAAAAGATGGGTTCAAGGACTTTTTCCATAAGGAAGGTTTGAAAATATTCAGTGATTGGGGGGTATTAATAAAAGAGGGATGTCTGGTGGCTGAATTCCACCTGCTGGATGATACTTACCTAGGTGATACTTGCAATCTGGGATTGAGATTGGCATTCATGATAAAGAGGGATATAAAGACATGGTGTGTTACAAGTATGCCTTTCTGAAGAAGAGGACTCAGTCAAAATAAATTATTTGATTTGGTATTGTACAACACTTTCTGTTGAAAACATCTTTATCATGATGTATTGCTCAGAGTCATAGGTTAGAGTACACAATGAGCCTGGAAGGAGCCCTACACCAAAGCCTGAGAGGTATGGCAAGGACCAAACAGTGAGTGAACTGATGGCTGGATATCCATGAAGAGAAGTCCTAAAGGGAGGCTATCACATTAGATAGGGGACAGTAGAGAGGGGACAGCATTAGAAAGTATTAGACAGCTATCATATTAGAGACCTTTGTTTAATTTGCTTCTAGAGATGAGATCATTCAGATATAAAAGTGAACTGAGAAGAGAAGTTATGACAGAGCTTTGTGAAATTTCACAAAGCTAGTGGGGAAACAGGCATAAAGAAGATTTTTCAAAGAACATGCTGATGGATAGTTAGAGCAAGTATTAGAATAGGTCAGGGTTTGAGAAGTCAAGAGATCTGAAGATGTGAACAATGGTCAAAGTTGAGTAACTGATCAAGGAACTTGAGAAAGAAGAATCAATTCTGAACTTTTTTGGAGGAAGAAGTTATTAGAGATTTTCACAGGAGCTATTTATTTCAGGACCTGTGAACAGGTCAGCAAACAGAGGACTTTGAGTGGGGAGATCACCGGGGGAGTTGGCCCAGCCACTTCTGTACCCTTCCTTCACTGAAAGCTGGCTGAATGGAAGCAGACAAAGGGGGAAGAATGAATTTTCAGAAGGTGCGAGCAGAAGAGGAAGAAGATGCTAGCAAGCAAATAAGCAGGATGACTGGAAGATATTGCAATAGCAAAGTCACTGCCACTGCCAGCTCTTCCTCTGCTTATACATGTGCAGAGTCTCTCTAAGGAGGTGAGGGGGAAGCACTGATTACTCAGGCCCTGATATAGCTTATCAGGTCATTGATGAAGATATTAAATAAAACTGGTCCCAAGACTGGCCCCTGGGGCATTCAACTTGATGCTGGCTAGACACAGCTACATGAGATGCTACTGCACAGCCGTGTCTGAAAAAAAAATCATTCTGCGATGGTACAGTACAATAACTCCAGTTACTGTGCAGTCATTTAATACTTATTTTTCCAAGTATTAAATGATTGTGCAGTAACAGCTGCACAGTCTGTTGCATTGTGTAGACATTCAGTGGATATCCATGAGAACTACCACCCCAAAGCAGGCCCTGATAGCTACTGCCAAGGAACCACTGGTGGAAGATGCTGAAGAAGATGACCCAGAAGAGGTATTATCAGGATGTACCTAGGGCTCCAAGTCCTCTGAGTGCAGGGTGCAGGGTGGGAGGTCCCTGAGCCACTTCTCAGAGACTGACCTCTTGACTACCACCTCGTTGAAGTGGAGCCTCTGGTACCTTTTGCTTTAAATGCTGAAAGGATGGCCGTAGGGCCAGTGAGTGCTTAAATGAAGAAAACCCAGATTTGGTGCTTGAACAATGACAAACCCTTTGGGTGCCTAGGGAAATGACACTGGTGCTAGGATACAGAGCTGCCTGTTACCCCAACAATGTTTTGGCTCCACAGTCATCAAACACTACCAACAGTTACCACCTAGGCTCATAGGCCTTCATGTGGATGTGAAGGGAAGGCCATGGTAGAGGGAGTCCTGTGCACTGCATTTTCAGACAGTGGGTCACAGGTTACCATTGGTTTCAAATCTTTCTATGTACAGCATTTGGGGCACTTGCCATTGCATCCATTGATCACTTAGGCCTCTGTGGCCTAAGCCATGGGTCCTATCCCTCCAGTGGTTACATCATACTCCACCTGGAATTTCCCACTGATGTGGTGGGGGTTAAGAAAGAAATGATCACCACAGCCACATTAATTTGCCTGGACCCCAAGTGGATGAAGGGAGTCCCCATTATTGTAGGTACCAACTTGAATTTATTTCAGTTGTTGGCTCAGTTTTGGCAACGACAGGCTGGGAAACAATACATGAGGACTTCCACCATTCATGGGCTGTGTGCCAGGGCATACCAAGCTATTAAGGACACGTTAGGTTCCCAGAGAGACTCTTGTGTGGGAAGGAGATGGTGTCATCCCAGAGCAGCAGGTTGTTGACAGCAAAATGTTGCCCTAATGCTACTGGAGAGACCCTGGGTGTTTTGGAATCTAATCACCATCAGGGTCCCATGCAACAGGTACTGGTACCTCATGGGTGATATCAGTATACAAAGCTACCAAAGACAAGGTCATAGTAATGGTTGTTATCACTGCTACTAAAGATGTGTGTGTGAAACCAGGGCAGCAACTTGCTGAGATCACGGGAGTCAATGCATCCTTGTTTCCTTTTAGTTCCCATGGTGGGATGTGGGGCTCACCACTGGAGTAGAACACCAGATATGGCTAAAAGATGATGGGCCAATTAGGGAGTGCTCTAGGCGTACAGCCCTCACAAAAATGGAGAATGTTGGGAAGCACCTATAGGACTTGGTACAACAAGGAATTATTAAGGAGTCTTGAAGTCCCTATGCATCATCCATTGTGGTTGCGAGAAAGAAAAATGGGAAAATACGGATGTGTATTGATTACCGGACTTTGAAAAGCAGGGTCATTATGATTCAGTACACAGTGCCATCAGAAGTAGAGGATGATGCTTGAGACTGCTTGGTAGGCAGCCAATGGTTTTTCTGGTGTTATGCCTCCATAGCGGTTACTATCAGATACCATTGAAACAAGTGGATAATATGACACAGGTTTTAGTCTACCTAGATGACATTGTGTTTGGGAAAACACTGGAAAAGCATGAGGAATGACTAATGTGAGTCCTGCATCATCTGCAAGCTGCTGGGCTCAAGTTGGCACTTGGTAAGTGCCATTTATGCCAGACAGTTGTGAATGATGTGGGGCATATTGTATCAGCAGATGAGGTCAGCACTGACCCTGACAAAATGAAGGCAGTGACAACACGGCCACAACCCTACCACTACCGGGATCTAAAGCAATTCCTTGGGTTCACTAGCTATTATAGATGCTTTGTGCAGGATTATGCTGTAATCATGAAAACCCTGAGTTGACCTAAGGATACCAGCTGGCGAAGCACAAGAGAGGAAGGAGTAACACCAGACCTGAAAATGCAAATACATTTGAGATGCAGCCTGGAATCCAGTAGAGCTTTTCAGGTCTCAGCAAACCCAGGATTGTGAGAGAGCTTTTAAGGAGCTGATATATATTGACTGACCTATGTTTTAGTGCCAATTTACGTTGAACCCAACAAGCCTTATGAGTTTCATAATGATGCAAGCTTTAAGGGGCTGGGCACAGTATTGTGTGAAGAGCACGAAGGAAGGGAATGACCTGTGATATTCGCTAGCCAGAGTATATCTTCCAGTATCTTCCAGTATCTTCCAGTGAGGTATGCTACCCAGTGCATAAATTAGAGTTTTTGGCTTTAAAGTGGGCTGTGACATAAACATTTGGAGACTACATGTATGGGGCAAAGTTTGAAGTATGGACTGACAATAACGTCCTCACCTACATTTTATCCAGTGCAAAGCCACAGGCTCTGGTTGTTGTTGCTCTTTCCAACTACCAATTCAGCCTACACTACTGTGCTGGCAAGTGCAACAATGATGCTGATGCCCTTTAATGTAGGCCCAGGGGCTGGGGGGGGAGTGAGGTTGAGTTCATCTCTGAGGAAGATGTTCAGAATTTTTGCAACTGAGGTGAACTGGTGGAGTTGGATGATTGTCCCCAAGGTTGTGTGGCAGAAATGTATGGGTTGCCCCCAGAAGAAGCAGTTGCCTTAGTACACTATATCACTTTGAACCAAGAGGTCCTGCCTCAAATGAGTCCCACTTAGTGGAGGGAAGCACAACAGACAGATCCCAACATATGAGAGGTCTTCAAGAGGAAGGAAGTCAGGATAATCACTATCAGAATAAAACCTTAGTCTTCAGAGGGTCAACTGCTCTTGCAGGAGTGGCCTAAACTATGGGTTGTAAATGGGTTGCTTTATTGGACTGTTGTGTTCCCTACTGGGGACACTAAGCATCAGTTGGTACTGCCCAAGGCTTACCAAGAACAGGTCACGAGAGCACTTCATGAGGACTTTGGCACCTAGGGGTGGACAGGACCTTGACATTGTTGAGAGACTAATTTTATTGGCCGTATATGGCTGAAGATGTAAAATGGAAGTGTGCCAGATGTGTACAATGAAAGGTGCTACCTAAGAGGGCAATCTATCTACATACTAGTTCATGGACCTTGGAGTTAGTCTGTATAGATTTTCTTGCTATAGAAGCAGATAGTCATAACATCAGCAGTGTACTTGTGGTGATGGATCATTTCACCAGTCATGCTCAAGCCTATCCAACCAGGGATCAGAAGGCCTCAACCGTAGCCTGGGTGCTATGGGACAAGAACTTTTCAGCGTACGGCTTACCTGCTGGAATCTGTTTGGATCAGGGGCATGATTTTGAGAGCACATTGTTGAAAGAAGTCTTGCACTTGGCAGGTATTAAGAAGTCTCAGACCATGCCATACCATCCCCAGCGGGACCCACAACCTCAGTGGTTAAACAGGACCCTGTCAGACATTTTAAGAACCCTTCAGCCAGAGCAAACAGCCCATTATACCATTTCTAGTGCATGCATACAATGCCACTTGCAATGATACGGCCAGAGTAAGCCTCTATCTCTTAATGTTTGGCCAGGAGCTGCAGTTCCCATAGATTTATATTTCGGAATAACTCCCCAGAAGAGTGTGTGTCACACCATCGATACCTGGATAAGCTGAGAGAGTCTGCAGAGGGCTTACTGCAGATTTCATTTCAAGAAGGACCTGAGGCTTGAAAGATATCACCTCTTTCCATGATCTCGGATTACTTTTTCCTCAAGACCAATACAGTTAGAACCTGGATACCTGACACATGGAAGATATCAAATTTTAGCAACTTTAAAAAAAAAGAAATCTTCATAATTTCTCAAGCAGGAAACAACTTTGACCACTTGTAACCTGAGGTGCTGCAGCTGCCTTTGTCTAAGGTAATTGGCATCACCACAGCCTCACAGAAGACCTGAGGCCTTTCACCAACTAAGAAATGATACCCAGAGGAGTATTGACTCCTCTATGAAATCCTATGAAATACAAACTTTCGTTTATACCCAGCAGAACTTTTACAATCTTTTCTCTGATGCCTAACAAAGGGTGTTTCTGCCTGAAAGCTTGCATTATTATCTTTTTTTTTTGCTAAAATTTTGTTGGTCTACTAAAAGATATCACCTTTTTCCATGAGCCCTGATTGCTTTTTCTTCAAGAGCAATATGGACAGAACTTGGGTTCCTGAATAGTGTTTATAAAGTATATGGAGACAGATTTTTTTTTTCTGTGGCTGTAATAAACAGGACTAGGGACAATGGACTCAAACTCAGTAGAGGGAATTTAGTTTGGACATTAGGAAAAACATTCTGACTATGAAAGCAGTCAAGCATTAGAGCATGTGGCAGTTGCAGAATCTTCAGCTCTGGAAATTTTCCCAAAGCAGGTTAGAGAGATATTTTACTGGGATAATTTATTCAGGGCTTGAGCAGAAGACTAGACTTTGTGAGGTCCTGTCCAACTCTACTTTGCTATGATCCTATAACTGCTGTGACAGAGATTCTAAGAATCGAGATGTACTATGGATGCTGGCTAATTCAAAAAAGATATAAAGGTTCACAAGAGGAAAGATGTTCGAAAAAGAAGCCACAAAACATTTCAATGAGATTGAAATATCAAAACTGTCAATATAATTTAAAATTAGGGATTGGGTTGGGACATGCTCCATGCATATTTCATTGCCGCAATTCCTTGTTCAGTCAAGGGTAGCAAATTTGACAGCTAAGCTTTTTATGTACATCTACAGGGTTAGAGGTTGTAGCCATATTGGTCTAAGAACATAGGCAGACAAGGTTCTTTGGGTAAATCTCACATTTTATTAGACCAACTCAAATAGTTGGAAAAATTCTTCTTAGCAAGCTTTCAGGTATACATACCTTTTGTCATGGTATTTGCATACCAGCTTCTTTACTATTGTTTACTATTCATTCCATCTAGGAAGAGCACATGGCAACTGCAGATGCTTCCTTAGCCTGACAAAGGTTATTTATACCTGAAATCTTGCTAAGAAGAATTTTTTCAACTATTTGAGTTGGTCTAATAAAAGATATCAAATTTACCCAAAGAACCATGTCTCACATACCTCTATGAGTTTGGGATCACAACAACAGATTCCTCTGTCTTCTCCCTTCTTTAGGATAGGGCTGAGACATATTTTGATCTTAATTACACTTTATTGCCCTCAAGAAAAACACAAGTTAGAAAACTTGAAGAGATACTTTTATTTTGGGCAAGTGGGGGCAGTAGCATACCTAGGGTAGAATACCTGGGATACATGTTGGGTGTTAATTTAAAGAAGGCAACTTTAAGGATCTTAAAGAAGTCACTACCCTAATGTGCTGCTAAGTCCACTAGTGTCTGCTGTTAGCAGTGACAGGAACCAGAAGCACTCAGGGAGGGGCTAGGGATGGCTTGAGGCTTTGGCCTTGGGGAAAGAGGCAAGGAGTTACTCACAGTTGATGGAACAGCTAGGGTCTTGTGGAGAACATGTCTAAGTAACTCTGACCCATCTTGCCTTCCAACCCAACAATAAATGATTCTGCTGCATGAGGAAGGTGTTGGCATGGCCAGTAGCCAGTGGGGTTAACACAACCCCCCTCTGTTGCAACCTCTGTCTTTGTTGCCACCAAATTTTATATTGCCTGTTTTGAAAGGCAAGTTTGTTTTGAAGTTCCTGTATTTTATGCATGAGGGTTTTTTTAATGTCTAAATGTTCTTGGATTAAAAGTGAACAACTAAGCCAAGAACTATTCAGCCCTATAAGGGACTCACCAAGGGGGTGTCCCACTTTCTCTACTTTTTTCTAAGAGTGTGCTTGTATGTTTTATATCACTAACTGCAATCAGTATTATAGGGTACCCCATTTATATCTTCCCCCATGCCTGGGGCAGAGTGCAAAGCACAAAAGACACAAAAAGCATTTTTAGTCCTTCCCATAAGTCTGTATGTGGAGAACAAATTCCTTTTGGGCAGACTGAAATTTAATCAGTTATAAAAGAATGTAGAGGAGAGATAGAGGAATTTATTTCTTTTTCCAATATTATGCAGCACTACAGTATCTGAAAATGTTATGTGAATCAATGAGTTTATCTTGGCACAATCCCTTGAGATTGTATTCCTATTTTACAGGTGGGGAACTAAAGCACAGGAATTTAATGACTCACCCTGAAACCAAATTTTCTGATCCAACCAACCATCATATACTTTTTCCTACTCCCATGAACACCCAATATTCCTTAATAGCTGAATGACAGCTTTCCAGCCATACTTTCCAACTTATTATATTTTATATTTTTAGGTATAAGGCTACTTCCATATCTGTCTGCATTTTTCCATCCTTCCTGAATAGTTTAAAAGAGCAGATTTTTCCATTATCATATAATATTTTAGAAACATCTATTATGCTGTCCTCCTGTACCATTGCTAGACATTCCATTTCACTTATTTTGTTTTGTTTCATACTTGTATAAATGTTTATACTTAAAAAAAAAACCCTCATCTATCCACCTATTTTTAATTCCTTTGTCTGACCATGTTACATTTATGTGCATGACTCCTTTGGATCATTGTATGGGATGAAAGGCTGTAGTAGGTTTTGAAGGGCATGTAATAAAGTGTTTCATATTTTTAACACTTATTCCCTTACTACCAATTATTTTTTGTTAGATGTAGAAAGATACTTTAATGAGAACTTCATAGATTTTTAAACTAGAAGGGATGATGATGTTCAGCTAGTCTGACCTCATGCAAAGTGCATAGCAACCAAAGTGTGAACCATAGTTTTACTCACTAATTTCTACAGCCAGTTCAACAACTACAAGTTGAGGTAAAACATCTCTTGAAGAATGACAAAGAGTCTTGATTTAAGGCCTTCAAGTTACAGAGAAGCCACTACAAATTTTAGTAAGCTTCTCCAAAGTTCAATTACTCTAACACTAAAAAAAAAAATCATCAGGTTATTTCCATATTGCATTTGCTTCATAAACCTTTTAGCTACCTTATTTTCTTGGTTTCTAGTTTCCTTTATTCATCATTTTCCTGGGTAGATACTAATAGGCTATGATCAAGTAATCTTTTTTATCTCTTCTTAGCACCAAAAATGCCCCTCTAAAGTGTCTGATATACAAACATTGGCAAGCCAGATTTAACCAACACAACGCCTCTTCTGGGCATGTCCTAGACTTGGCACAGGACCGTGCTGAGTTTAAAGTAAAGCACTATTTTTTAACTTCTGTGAGAAGCCTAAATAAGTAAAGAAGCATTAATTAATATTGTTTTATAGAGTAAGTTTGTGTTAACTATGCTGCAATGATGATTAAATACTTTGATTTTATTATATTTTGTAATATTTCATTTTTAGGAATGTCTTGAAAAATTTTTTTTAGAATGTCTTTAAGAACTGTTAATGTTTGCTTTGAAAATATGGTATTTATTTCTCTTAACTCTTTAATTTGCCAAGAATAGAATTCCCTTAAATGAATTAGACTCTTGTGAAGAATAAGTCCCCTGCAGAGTCCTCATTGCTAAAATAAGCTATTATATGTTCAGATGATGTACTCAGCATGGGAAGAGTTTCTTGTCTCAGATTGTATTTGAGACTCAAAATACATTTCTAGAAAAAAAATCATCTAATAGTTTGAATTCATATTCTTTTACAAATGTGTAAAATATTTAGCCTCATGGACGTGTGTGTGTGCATGCACAACTATTATTGCATGTATATGAATTCATTAATCATATACCTACCTATGTATGTGCAGCAAGAAACTCTTTTGTCTGCTCCGCTCTCAAATGTAAAGCTCCTCGATATGGCAAAAGTCCTTCTTTTGGTAATTTCCCCCTTTTGGGGATGCTTTCTCTTTTCTACCTTTTCTTCCTTCCTCTCTTTTTCTTTTACCATATCATTATTATTTTATATAAGGTGAATTTGGAGTGAAAATAGAGGTTGTAGATGCTTTTACAGGTGTACTTTAAGTTTAAAAGTAAGTTGTACCACGTAAAAATGTTAGCAAGAGCAGGAATCTCTGTATGGAGAAGGTCCCTGAATGAATCATGGTTGACTGTGTAACACAGTAGCTAGTCTGAATAAGTATGTTAATGAGAGGCAATTAACACCTACAAAATCAGAGACCAAGGAGAAGAAAGAATCAATAAAGAGCCAGAAATTCCTGGAAACTTCACTGTTAAAGGTACAGAAGCCCCCGTTTTAAGTTAATCAACACTGGAAACAGACCCTTGGGGTGAAGTAACCCCTGATCAAGCACTTCCAGAGCTCTATTCATCATGGCAGTGAATCAATCAAAATTCATCAATGGACTGTTGAGATTGCATGTACGTGCAGATGTGACCCCTGAGGCTGCCATCCAGCATCTACCAAGAGGGACTTCCTTCAAGGTCAACAAACTCTGGATTGGGTAAGCCCAAGAATTGGGGAGTCACCAAAGTCTGCCAGAGATGGATAAAAGGCAGCGAAAAATGACTCAATAGCACCCTCTTTGACCTGACCAGCACCCTGCCTGTCCAGCCAGAAGGACCAGCCAGCAACCCCTTTCTGCAGCAACATCACACTGAAAGAAGCCTCAACTAGCCATCGACGGTGGACTCCAGCACTTGGGGATAGTTATACATTGATACCAGTGCTTAGTGTTCAGAGCTAGCTACTGTGAGTGTGTGTGTGTGTGTGTGTGTGTGTGTGTATGTGCACATGAATGTGTGTGTGTTTGAGGGGATCAGCACCAAGGTTTATGGTCTGACTTTTGCATCCGTCCAATAAACTAGAATTTTATAATGATTCTGTGAGTTGGTGCTTTGTAGCCAACATGCATGTGTACACACATACACACGATTAATGAATCATATGTGTGTATGCGTGTATTTGTGTGTGTATAGATATACATATTAGGGCTGTGCAAAACAGCACCGTTTCATTTCAACTTCTGTTTCACCATTGCCCATCCCATTCACCAGTCTCCCCAGCCTGTTAGACTTCTAAAATTATGTGAAATTCAACCCCTCATTCTGAACACAGTAATTTATTTACAAGGAGGAATAAAGGAAACTCCTTTTCCTTCCATTTTTCTCTTCTAAGAACTAAGTCTTCTATAGTCAGGAATGGATTTTCCCCTCTTATGTTCTCTGTGGCTTGAATTGTCATACTTCATATATCTAAAACACACCATCAACCACAGTTTCAAAAATGTTGCAGGAAATTTCACGCACAAGGTGCTGCTGGGAAATTCTACTCCACTGTCCTTAGAATTTCTAAAGCCATGTTTCAGCCCCAGTGTTACAAAGATCTAAATCTGAGTGTAAACTGATCACAATCATATTTTGCTGTTTTTTTAAATAACATAGGCACGTCTACACAGGACTACTGAGGAGTTACCTCATTAGCTCAGCAGTAAAATGTCAGTATTTACACATGCAGTGTTATTAGATGGGACTAAACTAATTAACTCTGCTGCAGGACAGTACTGCAAGACACAAACAGTCTCCTATGGCAGTTATTTACTCTGCCACAATGCATGTGTAGACATTAATGGGGGAGAAGTGGGGAGCTGGAGCACTATGATGATTCAGTGTGGGGGCTGCCTATCACTTAGCTTTATACTGTAGTACCCTCATGCTCTAGCCAGACCTTCTGCAGCACATTGAGCTGGGTTAGAACAGCCCTGGGCTGGTAGGCTGACCCCCAAGGCCCCTGCCAGAAGGGGCTGCTGTCCTGGCTTAACATGCTGAGGTCCCAGGTGTTCATGAAAACAGTTTTTATGCAGGAGCAATAAACTCAGGTGAAAACTGCACTAGAGTTTATTTAGGCATGATAATTGCACATGTAGAAATGCCTCATGACTCCTAAATCCAAGCATCCATTCCAGTTCCACAAGACAAAGGCATTCAGATATCATGGCAACAGGGAGTGCTTTTTTCTTTTTTTGTATTATTATTTATATTCATAGGCAGATTAGTGCATGGGCCAGATAGGCCCAGCCCCAGGGGCCCTTACCAATCATGGGCCCCCAGATCCTCATCAGCAGGGAAGTGAGAACTGTAGTTTTAAACTTGGCACCATTTTTATCTTCCTGTTCCTCAGTGGCTGGGAGACAAAAATGGAACCAAGTTTAAAACCAGGGCTTTCGATTTCACTGTCCTGTGAGCTGGATGTGGGGCCCCTCCACCAATAGGGCCTGGGGCTGGGCTGTGTTGGGAGTGTCGTGTCATGCCTTGCAGGGCAGGGGCAGGGCCGGGCTGGGAGCACTGCACCATGCCTTTGTGGGTAGGTGGCACTACTGGGAGTGGTGGCTACAGGGAGGTTAAACTGAATATGGAGGGGACTATAGCCCCCCAAATCTCCCCTAGCACTGCCCTTGTGCATCTGTGAGGGTGCACATGGCACAACCAGGCACCAGGTCCCAGAATGTAAGTCTAATAGGGGATAAGGGTATGCAGGAGGGAAGGGGTTTGGGGGTTGAGGGACTATGGCCTTCACTTCTGCCACCCCACTCTGGGCCCAACCAGTGCTGGTCCTGGGACACCAGCACAGGCCCTGTGCTTCTACCCAGCTGTCACTGTGCTCCTGCACACCTGCTCCCTTCCACTCGCCCCCTGCCTACTGCCACTTTCACCACTTTCCTGCATGCCAGGTGCATTGCTGAACCACAGGAGCATGGGGCATGTGCTGGTACCCTGGGGCTAGAAGTGGGAGGGCTATCTGTGTGTGTGTATGCATGCACAATGAGGGAGGGAGGTGGGGGGAGAGACACAAAGAAGAATGAGTGAGGGACAGAGATAGAATGTATGTATATGTGTGCGTGAGGGAGGGAGGGAAGGACAGAGTATCCCTGTACCCATGCTTACACACTCTGATATACTCCCTCACCCCACACATAACCACCCTCCACAGATAAACCCATACCCTCCTCCATACTGCACATACCCACACCCCTACAACCCCCCACAAACCTATACTCAACCCCCCACAATATACAAGAGTAAGAATTCTTTTAAAACTATGTGCAATCACCTACACTGTAGGTGTACACTACACAAACACATGTAAATCAGGACAAAAATATTTTTTTGAAATCAAATTAATGAACACTGTAGATGTTCAATTTTTAGAATGTAATTTGGTATTTTTCTGGTTCCAAGATGGCAAAATCCCTTGCTGAAAGGAGTACTTTCAGGGCAAAGGGAGGGACCTATGGTGGCAAAGGTCAAGGGTTAGAGGGCATGACTTCCGATTGCAAGATGGTAACCAGGGGACAAGGCACCCATCAAGCGGTGAGGCTACTCATGAAGCCCTCCACAGCCAGAACTCAATAAGCAGCCCTCCACCCAAAATAATTGCCCAACTCTGTACTAGGGAATGCTCATTCAATACTGACAGTTGCTAAACATCCAAAGTGGGTAAGAACTCTCAACTTAGAAACAGGAGAACAGAGCACTCATCACTTCATAGATCCAGGCTTTAATGACATAGAGATAAAAGATCTCATTGACCAATTTATTTCTCCCTAAAGCTAGCAGAAATCTGCTACTAATACTTAATCAGTTTTTTGTAATGAAGTTACAGCACTGAGGCATTTTCTACAGAGCAGCACTTGACAAGTTCATCTTGCAGTTTATCACTGGAAAAAAAAAATGAAGCTGCCTTTTTAAGGTACAGTTGCTTTACTGAAGCTATAATTTGATACAAACTATTAGCTACAACATCAATTTCCAGTTCAGTTGTATTAAGCCACACTCTACCAATGGAATAACTAATCACAGAAAGATTAAGTGTCTTGCAAAATAATTTTTAGGGAGAAAAAGTTATCCTTTATAGAAAAGTTTAACATTATTTTCAGTGTGTCACCTTGGGCATGTCTACATGAGACTATTAATGTGCATTCACCCAAGTTAATATGCATTACGGGCATGCAAGTACACATGCATGCCTTTAATGCATATTAACTTAGGCTAATAACAGCAAAATTTGATACCTGCAAATGCAGGTATCAAATTTAGGTATAATTAGTTAATATGTGTAGATTTAATGCACAGTAACACATGTGACCTAGTGCTAGGTCTGCCCTGCCACTAGGGTGCCAGCCTGAGCTGAACCCCAGAGAACACCTATGGTTTGGGGTGCTGGGCACCTGCCCTAGGTCCCTCCATGACCTTCCACTTTGGGATTGAAGACCCAAAATATTGTAAATAGTTTTCTCCTTGTTTATATTTCCCCCCTTGTATATAGTTTCCCACTTGTCAGCACATTTTTAGTTGTGGGTGGGGAAGGTGGTGGAGAGGCCCTGTTGGTTGATGGGCGGAAGGTGAAGGGGGATTTTGTTTGTTGAGGGGGAGAAAAAGGATGGGTGTTGTGAGGGTAATAATTTTTTTTTGTTTCACCTATGTGCATGTTCTAAGAGTGGTGCTGGGAGTGACCATGGATTAAGTGGTGTGTGGGCAGCAGAACAGGTGGGTTGGAGTGAGTAGTGCAGGAGGAGGGGATTAAGAAGGACCTCCCACAGCCAGTGCCCTTGTCCCCACTGGCAGGTGTGGGTGTTCTGGGATCGGGAGGGGGGGTCTGCTACAGCCAGCACCATTTTTGGTAAAAGTGTGGGGCAGGGGCTGGGGCTGAAGCAGCCCTGGGATGGAGAGGCAGGGTGGGTAAGGAGAGAGCTGTTGTGGGCTTCCTCTGCACTGGGTACATGACTCCTGGGCAGGGAGGGGCTGGCAAGGTATCAGAGTATACCAGCTGGCTCTGGCTTCAGCATGGCTGCCATATGGCTGGAGGTTGGAGCTTCCCCAGGTGGCCACAGGGGCACATGGAAAGGTTGCAAGGACTTGGGACTATAGTGCCTAGTCTCTGCATGTGTAGACACCTGCCAAAAATCACTTAATGCTCATTAGCTCAATGCACCTTAAATTTAGTTGTACTTAAATAAACATGTAGAGGTGCCCTATTAGTCACAATAATTGAGATTAGAGAAACTACAAAACATCTATGAGAGCCTAATGTTTCATGATTTTCTGTAAGTGGAAAGATATTTTTTATTAAAGACAGATGGTTAAAAACTTATTGGAAAGCTGAGAGGTTTCTTCAGGCTACTGATATCTCCACTGAATTTGCTATGAGCTTATTTTACAAATGCCCATTTGCATGCCTCTTCTGCCCCTGGTGGATTGTTATGTTGCTAATGAACTTGAAGCTACTTTTACAGGGATTCTGTTAATAAGGGTGATCTGCCTGTGTGGGGTCTGCCTTGATGAGATGGAATCTCATTTTATAGAAAAATGAAATAATAACTATCCTGATGATACAGCTTCATTTTCTCTAACAAAGTAGAACCAGTTTCAACTACAAAAGAAATCTAAATCCTATCTATCTATCTATCATATATAATATACTATAACTTCAAATATATATGAAACCAAAACATGAAACTATATTTCATATATATAGTTCTATATTTTGGTTTCATAGATATGAAACCAAAATCACACACACACACACACACATGATTTTGGTTTCATATCTATGAAACCAAAATATGGTTTCATATATACATATTATAAGTTATATTATATTATATATCAAAGATAATGCTAAAGCATTATCTTTGGGTATAATACTTGAGAGGATAATGCAAGATTATTTTGATAGCCCCCCACCTCTTTTTATTTTTATTTTTTTGCTAATGATTTATTCTATATTGTCAATTTCTTATGCTGATGTACCTCCTTCTGATTCACCTAGACTTTGGGAAAACAAACATGTTATGCTCGTAAGTATTCATTAATGAATAATCATACTTCATTAAGCCATATACAGTCTTCATGTAGTCTGAACTTAGCCTGGTATAACTAAAAATAGAACTTTACCTTTGTGTTTTGTAGCAGTTTCACAGGCTCTTACACAAAATAGTTGTTGCAGAGGACAGTTATCCCAATCTCTGGCTGACCAGTCTTGTTAACTTGTGATAGAAGTGTTATCCTCTATTATGTCAGTTTGGGCTTTATTCAATGCGTGTGTAAGTTCATGGGTGCTTTCTGCTGAGTTTTGGGGGGGTTAGCTCATGCTTTTTCTGCTGGTCACATTTCCAGGGAACCCTACAATTATGCCTTGCTTTCTCCTGATCATGAGTATCCAATTTCTGTCTTGATATATATGTTATTTACACTCAGGGGATTGCATATATCCATGGCACATTCTGTCAGTGGAGTCATAAGGGGATAACAGTACAAAAACTGATTGAATATACTTTTATATATTGGAAAAGCAGCTGTAGCTCCAGTTATTAAAAGATGGATTAGATGTTTTTTATAAAATATTGAAAAAAATCCCCAAACTGCTATAAACCCAGACAGGACTTCCTAGTTTTAGTCTTATTCAAAGGGTTATCACCAGAAGCAGAGGCCTCTCTTTTCAACTTACTTTTTCAGAAAGGAGGAATGGAATGGAAAGTTACATGGCACAATAATTGTGTATCTAGGAGTTTGAAGGTGACCAGTACTTCTTGATGTGTCTAGTAATTCTCAATGTGAACCAATAAATTCTGGGGTTTATTTCCCCAGAGTTTATTTGAATGTGCACCCAGGAGCAATACACTCAGGAGTTTATTAGTGTTGGAATGTGCACCTGGGATGCCTGGGTTGGAGCAGCACTGGCTGCCAGGATACACCGCGGTGATCAGCCTGGGACTCTTTCCTATGACTCAGTGTGCTGTGGAGGGACTGGCAAGATCATGAAGGTGCTTCAGCACGGGGCTAGCCAGCAGGCAGCCCCCACACTGAAGTACCCTTGTACCTTAGCCAGCCAAGACTGCAGCCTAATAAGTGCACATGTGTAGACACTGAGACATTATCTGTGCAGCTAAATAGTCTACAGCACAGTAAACATCTTATGTGGACACACCTGACAGACTGGAATAGAGCTCACAGGATTCTCCAAATTACAGCCAATGTGCTTGGCTCCATGTGGAACCAGTAGCAAACCATAATGTCCAGAGAAATCTGGGCACATTTCCTCTTGTTCCTACTATACCTCTACAAGTGGTATAGTACTATGTGTACGTAGGGTTGTGAAGCAGACTAGCTAGGTTGTCCTTGAACTGTTCAGCATGGAGGCAATATAATTGGATTCTGATTCCTTTATTCCAGTGGAGCACTGCAAATATTTTCAGAACCTCCCACAGATCTGGGATAGGGTCCAGACAACCTGATAGTTAAAAGATACTGCCATACAACCTATGCACTGAGCACAGATATATTTATAATTTGTCGTATAAAACTGCATGATTCTTCATTTTTTTCTTTTCCTTTTGTTTACATGAATTGAGAAATAAGCCTCAGACATTTGTTTGGTGCGGCATGCAGCAGGAAGGGTATCTGAGACCTGCAAAATTAAAAGTCATCAAGTTCAAACATGTGGTTTCATCTTTAAAACTATTAATGAGCTTTCTCAGTAGCATTGCAGCATGCTGTTCAATGAGCCTGAAGAACGAAGTTAAAGTGACTAGAGAAAAACTTTTATTTATATATCTGTACATAGTGTTTAGCCAAGAATTTTCTTAGCATTCTGGTTTAACTTAAGAGTGTATTTGCTACTGGAATCAATACATTTAATTATCTAAGGCATTTTGGACAAACCTTTTGAAAAAAGAATTATTGGAGCCCTCACTTTGTTATGCTTCAGCCCAAGTCTGAATTCGTTGCCCGGCATGCATGAGCCAATATATGAATGCCAGTTGGAAGTTTGAAAGAAAAAAAGTTTTTATT
>JAGPOW010003245.1:822700-888519 GCA_030014935.1 Caiman crocodilus
CAACCTTCCAGTCTCGCTGTGTATTCTGTCTTGGGAGGATGGCTCGAGGCCATTTATTAGGCCTTCAAAGAAATGGCTCGGGGTTATTCACAACAACTTCAGATACTTTAAAAATGTGGCTTTGATTTTTCATGACTAAGATGACCTAGTCCATTCAAGTAAGAATTTTTCAACCTAGATCAACAGTGTTCCAATCTGGGGACTATAGCATCCAAGTATGTAGGCACATTGGACTGGAAGGGATCTTCTGGGCCACTGAGTCCAGTCCCCTGCATCTGTGGATAGTCATCAGTTGAAAGAATCCCCAAAATTGACATTTTAAATCCTTATCTAAAATTACAAAGAACAAAATCCAAAACACCAAAAATGCCCCATAAAATGCTAAAGATAAGTCAGGGCAATGACAGCACTGCCACGCAATTACAGGAAAGTAGGTGGTAAATACAGGTTTTGAAGATCCTAAGAAAAAAGGACACTGCCATATGCTACAGGGAAAAGCCAAACCACACCATGGTCTCTGCCCATTGAATCTATTGGACAAATTCCTTCCTGATCTCAAATTTGGTGACTTCTATGACCCTGAGCAAAAGTTTGATCCAGCCAGGACCTCTGGGTTAATGAACAGTAGCAGAAACCTCAATGCATTCCCATCAAAAAATAAATCAGAGACCCCACAGACCTTAAGCATTTCAGCTCACTTCCTGAGTAATAAGGTGCTGTCTTTTAGGGGACTTTATTACTATGTTACTCCATGAATTCTAGTACGATTAGTCACAATTCCTGTTTAATAATGAAAGCTTCTAGTTCACTTAGACTCGTATCTAAAACTCAAAGACAAATTAGTACATTATTGTGAAAAAGTGAAAACAGATTTGTTTACTATCATGTCACTATAAACTTCTGGGCTATGGACAGACATTACACATAAACCAGTTTAAGTGTTCAGAGACTGGTTTAAACCTGTAACAGAACAGATGTTCAGCACACATAAACCAGTTTGAAAATGGCTGAAACTGGGTTGAGATAAACCTGGTTGAATGTGGTATCTGACTTAACGGATTTGTGTCAAACTGGTTTATGCAGTGTCTGTCCCAGACCCCTTGCTGGCTTAAGTTAAATCAGACACCCCCCCCCCCCGGCATCTCAGCATGCTCTTTGGCCAGCCGGGACTCTCTGTGCCACAGCAGGACTGACCCCTCCCTGGCTGCAGTTCTGGCAGCCTCTACTTCCCCCTCCCCTCTAAGCAGGGATTCATTGTTCCCTCTGCCTTACACACAAAACACACAGCATTAGCTAGCAGACCACATGTGGGCTATGACCCTGCTATGGCAGATGGGACAAATGCAGAATCAACAGGTAGTTAGTAATGTCCCTCTGTTGTTTTCTTAATGGGGTGATAAACACTTAGTTAGAGGTGTTAAACACTGTGTTATCAAATTCCCTGCTGGGCTTGTCAGGACTGGGGGAGAGGAGAACCCCTCCCTAATCAGACCATTCTGTCACTGCAGGCATGTGCTTGCATTTTCCTAGAGGAAAATTTCATCCAGAGGGGATGTCTGTGTCACTGTAAACTGGTTCAGCCTAGCCAGGTTAAACTAACCTGCAAAAACTGAATCAATTTAGGCTGAGGCTTTTTGAATGTATGTCCCTAGCCCTGGGACACAGCCAGGAAATAACCCAATAGTCCTCCCCTTCTCTAAATCTCCCTCCCAAAATCTATTTATTCTGTTACCAATTTTTACAGAGTTTTAATTAACAGACTAATTTTTTTTTATATATTAGAGTCTTGTATTGGGAGCTGTAGTAAGAGTCAAAAGCAGTGAAAGATTTTTGCCCTGAAGTTCCAATATGAAGGAAAAAGTAGGGGAAGGGAACATACGCATAGATGTAATGCGACTCACACAAGGACACAGATTCTGTAAAGCAATAGGCAGAGCCAGGAAAGCCAGGTTTTCTGAGTCACACAGTATGAACAGGTGTTTATTTCTAGCACTGCCTGAGAGAGGAAGCTTATAGGCATCAGGACTGTGCAAAGCTTCGGTCCCTGATTCTATTCGGCAGAGATTCAGCCTGACACAGTGGCCTAATGTCCGAATCTGAATCAAATCAGAGGACCCTTTAATTTCTCTGAATTGAATCAGAACCCTCCAAATTGATTTGGAGACATTTGGAAAGATTTGGTGATTGGGACATGGACACAGCATTAAATGTTTTTTCTACATACCTCTAGGTAGCATGCAGCTTGTAAATGCTGTGATGGTGGGGCTCATGGAGTGTCCCACAGGAGTGCAAGGGGGGTGGTCCCCAGCGTGCTCCCCAGAGGACCCAGAAATGGACTGGAAGTACTTTTGGTCCATTTCTGAATTCACCACCAAGCATGTGTGGGGTACTCCCACATTCTTGTGTGATGCCTCCATCTGCCCCAGCATCACAGCATCCATGAGCCACACTGCTACCTCAAGGTATGTAGAAAAAAGCATTTAAAGTTGTGTCTATGTCCGAATTGCTCATTCTCTGAATCAGCATCAAATCTTTACATTAGGATTTGGCCAAATTGAATCAGGGACAGTGATCTGAATCAATGAATCAAATCACTTCCCCAATTCAGGCCAAATCTGAAGCCAAAACAAATAGGGCCTGCTTCACACACCCCAAACAGCCATTCCAGCTTGCAGCCTCCCTCTCTCTTCTGTCCCCTAGACCACAGTGACCCCTACCTTGGAAAGAAGTGCATGACAATTGCTACTTGATTTGTTCTGGATTTCTAGTCCTTGCAAGTGTATCTTGGAAAAGGTTCCCCACAGTTTCCCCAAACTATGGTGACCCTTATCTGGGGAACTTACAGGGAGCATATTCCAATTATCCAATCCTTCCTGGTCCTCCTCCTGGATCCCTATGTGTTCCCAGCCCACAATCACACATGAGACACATCCAGATGAGAGAACATGTGTGTTTTCCTGTGGACAAATGACAGCAATTCTTCCCCAGGAATGCCCATACATGCATGCTCTGGCACATGGCAAGTTGTCGTGGGTAGGATAGGAGAGGCTGAAACTGGGATCTGGGATGGCCACAGAAAACTTACCTGGGTGCAAGGGCTTCCTGCAATCCAGCAGCAGAGAGCTTGGCCAGCAGTTGGAGCATGGCTCTGGACAGTCAGGACCCAGGTCAGATGGCAGATGCTACCACCCCATGCACTTTTTTCCATTGTGGGTTTTTCTGACATTGGGATCTCCCAGTGCAAAAAAACATCCACATGCTGCAAGTTAGCAACATGAGGAATGCAAGCATGTATAGTGTGTACAGCATGTACATCTGGACATGCCCATGGGGAAGCATATACTTCAACTCCCAACTCCTCTTTTTCCTCAGAAGAGTTGAGCACCCTGCTTGTGCATTTCCCAGACCTGTGTGACCCTGGTCTAGGGAATGTTTGAAGAGCATTTCTCCACTACTCCATTCCTCCCAAGCAGTAACTGCTTCCCATTGCTGGGGTGACCCCAGTCTGGGGAAGGCATAGGGAACCTTTCCCCATTGCTCCATCTGAGAACAGGAGGAGCTGCTCCTTCTCATGTGTTCTCCCTGAGGTGACACTAAGCTTAAATTCACAGAGAGCATTTCTCTGCACTAAATTCCTCTCAGTCCCCAAGAGGAGTGCAGGAGTGTATAAGCATTCATTCCTGCGTGAGAAACTTTTGGTCAAGAGAGATCTTCCTGGTTGAAAAAAGAAGAGACTTCTCCCAGATCTTACATAACTGCTGTGTGAAAAACTATGAAAACCTGTACTCTTCTGTGAAAGATTTCTTCCACTAGAAGTGCCATGTCTAACCAAGATGATAGTTCACCTCGTCATGTCTAGGCCTCACCTTGGATATGGTCAACCAAAATTTTGATGGTTAGAAGACCAAACATAGAGTTGAAGTACACAAATGACCTTTTTCTTTAAAAGCTGGCCAAAAGGAAGCATTCAGTGTGAATCCCCTACCCCCAGTTATTTGAAATGCATCTCCAGATTTTGTCTTAAACACAATCCTACTTTCCACTGTTATATTTGTGCAACACATGGAATTACTCAACTAGAAACCAGAGCCTGACTTTATTTCTGCAGAATGTTTAAAACTTTTTTTAAAAAGTTCTTGTACCTAATCAAAATTAATAATTTATTCTAGGCACAAAAGTTTCTATAAAATTAAGTGCATTTTTATGGTGTCAGAAGTATTTAAAGTGATGGATATATTTCCCTATGTATACACAAGCTACAAAATTAGTATGCTTTTCACCAAACACATTGTGAATTTTAACAGTTCCAGAAACTGTAAGTAAATGAAAATAAAGGGGATTAGAAAACACTTAGTACTAATATTTTTCCTTAATTAATATGACCTTAAAAGTTGAAGGGGAGCAAACACTCATTTACAATTATATTTAAAATTCTGCTGTTTTCCTATTTAGGAATCAGTAAAACCAATCCCAATTTGAATAAGGTATACAGTATCTATTTTTTTTGTCAATATTTTGAAACAACAGAAAATGAAAAAAAAAGTTGAGTAAATGTCTTTCCTGTCAACTGTAACTGTTGGCTATCACAATATTATATAGCCAGTCACTTTAATTTTGTTTTTTTTTTAATATTAGAGATCAATTATGGTACAGTAACCAACACTGAAAAATAACAAATAATAAACAACATGAAAACTTTAGGATGAGTACAAAGTTTAGGACGAATAATTAATATTTAAGTAAATATGCATAAGTCTTTTAAAAGTCACAACTATTTTCATGTACTCGGTGGTTGCCTGAATATTTGTAAATAGTAAAGAATATAATCCCCAAGTGAACAAAACCAAACGCAGAGCTTTTATTTTTTAAGTAATTTCTAACAATTGACCAGCTCTTCAAGGCAAACAAACAAACAAACCAAACCTTGCTTCCCCTCTCTCCCATATTCCATTTCCCTCTTGGGTTGGACCATAGGCTTTCAGGAAAGAGACTGCTAAGCACAATTATTTCATCCTTCTAAGTGAGTTAATGCAGAGATAACAAAAGTGAGTTTCCAATTAAGATTATGGTGAGTGACAGGTATAAAATATTATTTTGCTCATTTCTATTTATCTTGAAAATTAGTTGTTTAAAAAATAAACTTCTTCTACCTCTTGATATATCAGGGACATATCACATATCTAGTTGTTCTATAACTGAAATATTGTAATATAAATGTAATATTTTATGGAAATATCTGCCACCAACTCATAATAAGCCTGTTTTGAACCCTCTTGTGGCACCATCCAACCTCCCATTAACCTCCAGAAGTCCTGACAGATGGGAAAATTGGGTTTGGAAACAATCCAAGCTTCTTTAGAGATTAGAATCCTATTCCAAACGAATGGCCATCACAAAGTTTTAGTTCATTAACTTGATAGAGTAACATGAAAGGTTTGGTTATGATGACATATGAAGCAGGTTGTATTTATTCATGCACTGAGTCTAATCAATAGAAAAAAAATTCCTACAATTGTATATTTTCAACATTCATAATGAAACCAAGTCATTCTTTTATCTATATTGATCTATCAAGACTTTTGTTTTTGTGATTACTGTTGGTGGGGGGTTTTTTCACTTTCCCAAAATGCCATTGATTTAATTAATGAATGCCAAGTGTCATTTAATTAGGGTGTGGCAGATATATCAGTTTATCCATCAGCGCTTACCAGAAGTGTAGGAGGTAGAATGCCCATTTAATGTTCAGTTGAAAGGCCTGATACAAAACATTGCACAAATTCAGTAATCTTTACAAATATATTTCGACCATTAATTTATTTTAAAAGGTCTCGAACTACATGTCACTAAAGGTATACCTACAGGGCAGCTTATTGTCAGTGGCAGTTTTGTTAAAAAAACCCAAAACAATACAATGTCAATTTGTATTTAACATTTATGACACTTCTGAGAATCAGGTAAGCAAGTCAATGGAATCAGACAGAATTCTTTTTGATATTCTTAGTTTACCTGAATGTGATAAAATTAATTTTCACTTCAGCAGTGAACCTACTGTGATACTTATGAAGGCAAAGATTTGGCCACCCTTGTTCCTAGATTTCCTTCTTTGATAGTGTTTTTTGCCACATTCTCCACACCTTATTTTCCATATAACCTTTTATTCATTATAGCCAGGTACATTTTTACCAGTGTAGGTGATTGGAAATCAGTCTATACTCATAACAGAGCAGAAGGTTGGCACACAAAACCTACCTATACCCATAACAGAACAGAAATTCAGCACACAGACTGGTTTAAAAATGGTGGAACCTGGTCTAAGATTTGTAACCAACATCAAAGTGTGAATATGTGCTCTGTGTGTAAATTGCTTAATCCATTCTTTCAAAAGGCAAGAAGTATTGACAAATCTAGCCTCATACTCCATTATGATTAACCTAATGCTGTAATTTGATTATTAACAGAAGCAATAGCAGCATCTAGTTGTGGATCAGACCTTCGCTATGCCAGATTCTGTACAAAGCTGGAACAAAGACTAAACCACCGTAAAGAGTTTATGGTGCAATCGAGAGACAAGAGGTGACGACTGGTTACAGACAGAAAGATGGAAAGGGTACAAGGAATGAATTTAAAAACAGGAACAAATAAGAAGGGTAAACATATCTTTTCAACTAAGAACTAAATTAAAATAACACTATGGTGCCAGAATGGCATAAAAGAGACTTAATGTAAAAGAGGTTCAAGCATAAAAGTTTAAAATAATTGTGCATGGTTTCAGTTTAAAAATTATTAAAACACAGATAGGATAGCTAACGTATGGGTTTGACCATCAAAGCTGAATATCCATGGGTAATTTTCTGGCTTTTTATAACCTTTAAAAACAAATCTAAAGCAAACAAATTAATTAGATTCTTTAAAAATTGTGTTCCAATTCCTGGAAGATCAGGTAAGGGTAACCCTTCAACCTTTTATAGTAGAAAAATGAAAAACTACACAGTTTAGACTGTGGGATTTGAGAGCTTAAAAGCAAAACCAACCAAAAAAAAAAAACAACCCGAAAACTTTTCACTTTGTAAGTTTTTTAATAACCTCCTGACACATTTTGTTACAAAATATCCTTGAACAACAGTTTCCCCTTCTTTCTATGTAATTCAGCTTTGCGCATTCTGCATTCTAATTTTTGAACAAGGCAGAGTCCTAAATTAATTTGAATCATCATTCAATGAATTCATTTATGCATTATGGGTATTTGTTTCCGTTGTAACTCACACCCCAAAATGCTTAACAGTATTAAACATTACATAGTGGCAATTAATTATAGTCATTGCTAAATGGTTAATTAAATGGTCAACTTTTCCTATTTAAATCGGAAGCAAGATTTATAACACACCCACTGTCAAAAGATGGACAAGAACTCACAGATTTTGTAAAGGTCATCCTAAAAAGATATATGCTCCTTCCAAAAGCCTTGCTTTATTCTATCTTCCATATCTGAGAAAATAGAGAGGTCACATATTCTCTAAGGAAATAGTTCCTTTCTCTCTACTAACATTTTTGAAGAAGCTTCTCCAACCTTATCTTGATCCCCATTACTTTATTTGCCTTATTTCCTTATATATGTTTTTTTGAAATACTTTTTTCCCCTTTCTTTAAACATGTCTCTAGCAGAATTAATATAACTGTAGTACATGCAATAGTAATAAGATAGCCCCATTTGCACTGATAGACTGACAGTACACCTGTGCGAAGTGGCTAGTATTTGCTTCAGATTCAGATTTGGCCAATTGCAGGAACAGTGATTCAATTCAGTGAGTTGAATCACTGTCCCTAATCCATTTGGCTGAATCCGATTCAGAGATTTGGCTGCTGTTGAATCAGCTGAATCTCTGAATCACACAGGCCTATATTCCCCCTGCTCTCAATGGCTGCCCTACCCACCCCAGCTCCCAGCACTTTGAAAAAAAAAAGCCCCAACTCACTGGGTGCTGCCAGATGTGGGGGCAATCCTGGGGAATAGGCAGGGGATGGGGCCTGGCAAGGGTCCCATCAAGGTCCCCTCCCCCCTTTCTCCAGTCCCCACTTCCCAACCCCCTACTTACCAGGTCCAAGTCTGGCTCCAACTCCCTGCTGCAGTGGGTCGGGACTGCCCAAATCATTGAATCTTTCTGAATCTTTTCTGAAGATTTGGAGAGCTTTGAATCAATTTGGACCTTTTTATTAGTCTAATTTGATTAAGAAATTAATTGATTGATTGATTAATTTGATTTGGCCACTGAATTGGACTGAATCTCCTGCGAATCAAATCAGCACCTGAAGACTTGCATAGCCCTAACTGACACTGTTTGCACTGACAGAAGCTCCTTAAGGAGTTCCACTTTGGTATGCCTTCATCTTATCTCTCATAAGATGAGCGTTAATGTGTCATATGCTCAGCTGCTTTTAAATTGCTCTGTAGGCATGCATGTCACTGCATGGGTGTAGAGCACTTTCAGATGGCTGATTGCACAACCAATGTCTCCTCTGTCAGCACTCCATAGGTAACATATTTCACCAGTGTTTTATTCGGAACAGGCTTACATAAGAACATAAGGGGCTCATCTACATGTACATTTGCTTCAGGGTGGGTTTACTTAGAGTAAATAACTCTAGAGTAAACCCACTCTGAGCAGGGACCTACACATGCACAGATGAGAGAGATTTGATGCTCATGGCAGCAGTCTTCTTCCACCTCAACAAGCCCCGCACTGGCCCCTACCACCTCTGGGAAGCTGGTTGCAGCTGCCTGCAGCCAACAGCCATCTTTAAAAGGCAGCTTTGCATGCTACTCCTGGCCCACTTGCAGCAATATCACCACAGCCTCTGTACCATGGCTACTCCATCCCTAAGCCCCAGGAGCAATGTCCACCATCCTGGGATCCTGCTCACCACAGTGCTTGCTCTGCTGGGATGTCATTTGGACCACCAACTGGCACAGGTCAGTCTCAGTCCAAGCCGCCTTGGTGGCATGGCTGCTTGGCCTGGTGCACCATGCTGTCCCAGGTCCCCTTTCACCACGCTGCTCCCATCTGGACCCTATGCTGCTACCCTGACCCCAGCAGGGTACTATATACTGGGACTCCAAAATCTTTCTTAACTCATATCAGCTAGTTCAGAATCCAGCATGGTGTATGTGTAGCTGAGGTTGTTTTTCAGGTGCATTAAGGTGAATTATCTTGCACTTCTCAAAACTGAAGTTCATCTGCTGTGCTTTTTCCCCACTCATTTAGCTTGGTATAATCTTTCTGCAGCTCCTCTCTATCAGTTTGGGATTTGACTACCTGGAATAAATGGGTATAATGTACAAGCTTGGATATTCCACTGTGTACCCTTATTTCCAGATCATTCATGAAAATGTTGAACACAATTGGGCCTCACATAGGTGCCTGCAGGACCCCATTTTGACCTTCTGTCCTAAAAAGTGAGCATTTAGCCCTACCCTTTACTTCCTATCTTTAAACCTGCTCTCAGTCCACAAAAGAACCTTCCTTCCAATCCTGTGTAAACACAGAATTTAAAAATAAAGCTTTTGGTGAGGGACCAGGTTGAATGCTTTTTGAAACTCTACATATGTTGAGTCATCTAGACCCCTCTCCCCCAAATGCTCATTAACACTCTCAAAGAAGTTCCTCAGGTTGGTAAGGCAGGATTGTCCTTACAAAAACCATGCTGATTCTTCTTCAGCAGATCATGTTTCTCCACAAGACTGCTCATTTTATTCTTTATTATAGATTATATCACCTTAACAACTAAGTGGGCAGGCAAACATTAGTTCTTATTATGATAATATTTTTAGAGATTCATAAAATAATATTTTCATTGCATCCTTAATTCAAGGATCATAAAGTGGCTCTTAAATATTGCATAAAATCATTATTCCTTTTTGTCATTTTATTCTGGATTAAAAAAAAAAAAACCAAACAACAAGATTAGATGAACACCTTGCTGGGGTCATTTGACCCCAGTTCTCTTTCCTGCCATGGCAGGGGTTGGACTTAATGATCTACTCAGGTCCCTTCCAACCCTACCAACTATAACATTATGAAGCAATGGAAAGGGACTCAGAAATTCTGGTATCGCCAGAAAAGGAACTCTCAGACCAAGCAGTGAAGACAAGAGCTGAAAAACTACTGTCTTCAACTCTTGAAGGCTTTGGAGTAGGGAGTATGCTAGGAAGGGGAGATGCTGTGTATGCAGTTCTGGTGAGATTGAGCAGTACTCCAGTCTAGAAACAACTTGATCTTTGTGCTTCAAAGAATTTTAACAAATATTCCCACCAAGGTGTGCTTTTACTCAGAATGTGCCACAAGGACACAAAGAAATCCCTTTTCTGTAAACCCAGTGGTGACCTTATAAAGGCTAGCAATTATCCTACTAATGGCATTGTTGGCTGAATCTCTTTATTTCCCCAAGTCACCCTTAAAATAGTTTCTTTTTTTTTCATCATTTCACACTTGAAACATTCACCAGGGTCTCATACATTCTGCTGTTTTATTCTGTTGCAAAGTGCATGGACAATGGTGTTATGCAAACCCCTTCCTTCCCCCCCACCCAAAAAAAACCCCAACCCTCCTCCAAAAAAAATCCAAAAAACCACTGAGATCTCTTATTTAGAATCAAATCCTTGATGTACTCTGGCCAAGTCGGTATACATTTCATCTTGATGCAGTCAAGATAGGTGGGTATATACATAGGGGTCAATATAATTTTTACCTCAACTAGGTACAGAAAGTGCCTTGTGTTCACTGTGCATTTCTACATGTGCCCCTATGGCACTGTTGTTACTCTGCCACCATTTTTACTTCCTTTTGAAAGTACTGAATAATAGCACAGTAACACCTTATAGTGCGCCGTGCCAGCAGCATACAGTTATTTTTAGCAACTATGTTACTGTAGTAATGCGCTACACAGAGGGAGAGCATTGCTATGGCAATGTAGTTGTGAAGTCACGGTTTGTGTCCACCGATGCTACATCACTGTAGCATATTGCTATGGCACTGTAGCATCATGTGTAGACATGCCCATTAGTATTTTTCTCTCACCATTGAACTATCCTGACTGGGCAAAAATACACCACTTTTTGTAGTGAAGACAAAGCCAGTATAACATGATACTGAAATATACTTGGTTTTAGTTTTGTATATACTTTACATTGATATAAGTAACTAGATAGGAGTCAAGGCAATGGTAAATCAGGTCCCAAATACAGAATTCCTGATTCCTGATGGGAAATAAGTTCAATAAAATAAATTGCAATCTCTTAAATATAACCATACCTATGAAAAAAGCCCCAAACTTAACGCAAGTATTTTATGTTTTGTAGAAGGTCATATCAACAACTTCAGGCCCAAGCAAATGCATAATTTTTTATATTAATACATGACTTTCATGACTAGCCTCTCAAGTTACTCTGTAATATATCCTGTATTAAAAATAGCTTGAAGAGCTCAGTTAAACCAATTAAAAGCCTTGAGATAAACTACTTGAGGCTTCCTTTGAAAACTGAGACAGAATGAGCTGTTCTCAGTTTTAATGTCAGAAAACAAGGAGCTCTGAAACCTTAGAGTATAATTAACAATGGCTCTAGAACTTGCCATCTTTAGTATGCATTTGGAGATAATTGGTAAAATCAAATGCTGTTGTGTAAAAGGGGACAAGTTACCACTGATTCAGATAAGGCCAAAGCTACAAAAGAACATTCTATATTAAAAAAATAAATGTTCAAATCAGTTCAGATTTTTAAAGCAACTAATGTAGTGAAGTGGTAGCATTAAATCTTATCCCTACCAATACACTTCTGAGTGATTCTGGAATCTAGGAAGATGTAAAAGTATTTGGTGTTTCAATCACAAAGATTTCAGTTGAACTGCATTTTTCAGGTAGCAGAAAACAAGCATATTATTCTGAGCTTGACAGGAAATCATATGATGCTTCTCTGCATTTCCTGCAATTCTTTCTTTCTGAGGGCTTGAACAACATTAACCTTGCTTCATGACTGAGGTATATACATACTGTTCTTATTTAAAGATGAGTACAAGTTGTCACAGATGTGTAAAAAGATCTTGAACAAATACACAGAGAAGTCTATATAAAAAAGTAAGATATATAAGCAAGGTCCTTTGCTTGTGAAATAGGATGAGACTATCCTATTTCACAAGCTAAGCTATTATATATTTATTTGTCACAGTGTAACTATGGTTAACTACAGAATACAATTGGTACTAATGATGCATACAGTTTTTAATATTTTTCTTCAAAGGGAAAAATTGATAAAGCAAGTTAAATATAGTTCATGAATATCTCTATACAGCTTCATGACACTAGTCTACATGTTGCCAGGCATTAATTTGAATCCAATAAAAAATGAAAAAAACCCTTACATTTATGTAAGACATTGAGTCAAATGTGTCTTTTTTTCCTACCCTCTTGAGTCCCTGGATACTTTTAGGACATGCATCATGTGTGAGTTTATGGAGGAAATAAAAACTTAAAAAAAAAAAAAGAAGAATGCAAACTAACTGTTATAAACTGACTGCTGAAATGTGTACAGCATTATCGTTTCTACAGTTTTCTGTGCATATGATGTTGCCTACTAGTATTATTTCGCCTGTGCTTTGCTGTAGCAAAATATATTCTGTATAGTGACTCGTGTCCAGGAGGCTCTCTCATATCTGTATTATGAAACAAAAATGCTTTGAAGACTGAATAGACTCAGATACTAAATTTGAAATGTCTGTGGCAACTGCATACATAGTTGAGCTGCCCTTGACTAGTAAGTGCTTTGTCAGTAACTGAGGCTATTTTCACACATCCACTGTACCTGGCCTACTATCACATGACTCATTAAACTGTATGGTTATAGACTGAGTCCCACTTGTGCAGATGTTTGCCATTGCTGGAAGCTGACCCAATTTAAGTAAGTGGAGCAGATGGTATTGGGAGGGGGAGCTAGCAGGTGTACAGAGGGGAGTAACAGGATAGAAGGAGCTGTGGGGGGGAGGCAGGGGGTTTGGAGGAGTCAGGGAGCTAAGAAGAGCCTAGTCAGACATGGTGGGGGGAGGGATTTAGGAAAACTACAGCCTTGGTGTATAGACATTCAGTAGATCAGGCTAACCCATTTGTGAGTTAACTTAGTCCACCTCCTTGGCCATGCTTTGCCTGTTCTGTTTTTCCCAAAAGTCTGTATAGATTGGCAGTTAGACTGGTCTAACCATAGTTAAATTGATGCAAGTATAACATCTGTAAGTACCCTGAAGTTGTATACATTATATTTCATATTGCCTATTTCATAGAGATAGACTAGGGTTGTTTACTTACAGAATACTCTTTATGTATTCTTATGACCAAAACAGACTTTAGATCTATCTCCACAAACCTCCCCCCAGCAATATCATGTTCCTGCATCTCATACTATTTACTATCTAATACTAGTTACCATGTAATACTAATTTCATACTAATTAGAACACAACAACCATAAAACTAGGGAGTTTTATGTGGCCTTCCCTGGTAGGAAGGAGAAAGTCCATAATTGTTGGAGCACATTTTTTTGTTGGTTTGTTAGTCTGGTGGGTTTGGGTTATAGCTTATAGTATTATCTGTTTAAGCCTGAATGTCAGAGGTGCAACCATGAATTTTGGTCCCCCGGGAACAGATGCATATGTCAAGAATGAGAAAATGGGGACTGGAGTTGAGGATGGGGGGCTAAGAACTGGAAATGGAGCACCAGAGTTAGGCTGCAGAGAGCCTCCTTTAAATAAGTATCTGAGCCTGTTGCCCTGCTCACTCTGACCTAGTTACCCTACTGAGCTTGGGGAGTGAAGAGGAAGCGGGCAGGGAGGCCACAGCCTTGCAAATTGCAGAGGACAGGTAAGGTTCCAGAAGACAGGAAGAAGGTAAATGTAATCCCTATCTTTAAAGAGAAGAAGGAAGAAGACCAAGGGAATTTTAGATCAATCAGTTTAACTTCAAATTACAGAAAGATGTTGGAACAAATAATCATTTGATCCAACTAACAATTTACCAGCAACTTGAAGACAAGAACATAACCAATGATGTGACTCTTGGAGAAGTAACATTTGTCGACCCAAACTACTTTCTTTCTGTGATGGAATAACAGGCCTTTTGAAAAGGGGAGAAACAATCTATGATGTATCTTCATTTTAGTAGGGCTTTTCTCATGGTCTCATAGAACATTCTAATCAACTTACGGTAATTTAGTCCAGATTCAATTATCCTAAAGAGAGGGTGATATGGAATTTGTTGAAAAACAATGTACTAAAAGGGTACAGCTACATCTGGAATTAATGCACTTGAATTTTCTATGCAGAAAATTCAGGCTTATTAATGTACTCGCAGGTGCAAGTCTATACGTGCAGAATTGGGAATCTATTGGGAATTCCTTGGGAATCTATTGGGAATCCCAATCCCTACATGGCAGGAAGACAGCTCTCCCTGAAGCTGGCACAACTCCCCCTGCATTGGGGCTTAGTCAGGCAGCAGTGGGTCCCATGCTGCCTAGGCCAGCATGGAGCAAATTGCTGAAGTGCATGATCTACACATGCGCTATGGCACATTAGCTGTATAGGTTGGACTAGCAAATGGTGCTTTAGACTAATTTAATTTGCAGCAAGTCTCACACACATGTAGATGGTGATTCCTTACTGACAATTAGATTAGTCTAATATGCAGTAAAGCATCTCATCTAGATGTACCTAAAGAGAAGTTATCACTGGCTCATTCAAACTGAAATGATTTAATCAAGCATAATTCTGTAGGGGCCTGTTCTTTATCCAATGTTATTTAATAATTTATCTATTGACTTGAATTATAAGACACAGTGCATTTGCAAAGGATACTAAGTTGGGAGAGCTTGCAAATATTTGCAAAATATAATTATAATTCAAAATTATCTTAACAAATTGGAGAGAGAGCTTGAAATAAATAGGATGCTACTAAGTGAAAACAAAGTGCAAAATACCTATGGTAAAATTTTGTAGGAAAGCTTTGTGCATCATTTACCTTCCTTACTTCATTAGTGCTCCCAATCCAGATCATAAACTTGGAAACTGGAGGTTAGTTCTCAGGAAGCTGTATAGGACATAATGATTTTCAACAGTGCAGGCATATGGCGGGGCACCTGCGGCAAAGCAGAAGTGGTTACTTCTGGTTGTCACCGTGACTGTGAAACCAAATGCATGGCTGCTGGTAGCAGAAACTTCTTTCATACTCTGCTCCCTCAAGTCAGTGCTTGGAGTGGTTGCCCTTATCTGTCCAACCTAATTATGTCACTTTTACACAATACTGATTTTCTGATGAATTAGTCAAATACTCATTTATCTAGTAGCCTGACTCTAAGAGGTGACACCTCATATTCATTTTCGTATGATTTATACAAATGTTTAATCAGTCAGAACAAGATGCATTTCACCTCTTTGCCACACATTGAAATTTTGTCTTATATTAATTATGTCATCAGCTATTACTGATATGTTAAAAAATGTGGGTTACATATTGATGATCCTATATCTGATTCTATAGATTAAATGATCTCTCAAGGTCCTTTTGGGCCTTATTTTCTATGATCCTATATAAGGTAAAACCTATGTTTTCTTTCTGGAGAGAAGGTCTGAGTGTAATATTTTATTGCCAAAGTACATATTGATGCTCCAAAATTCACTTCTTATCATAGAGACCTCCTAATTATTTCCATCCTCTCTGCATGTGAATAGGGACAACATTTTCATAAGATATTAATTAAATGCCAACATTTATTGGCCACATGAGTTCACATCCACCATTATTTTTATTGTTACTTTTAACTTATCCACCCCTCTTCCTTAACATCTTTGTTTATGCTAGTTTGAGTTAAACAGGACTCTTACAAATAAATAATTAACATTCAAACAGTCCAGAGGCTGCTTTTGTGTTTGAGTGTTTTCTCACCTCAGAGTATGAAGGGACCAAGTTAGCTACCAGTTTTAAACCAAAAAGACCAACAGCTCTAGATTTTCAAGGCTAAAAATGTAGAAATGAAACAATTCACATTTTTCTCATGTCTGCCAATTAAATACTTCTTAGCTGGAATATGTGCACAACCTTTACCACTAGATAGGATTAGTATATTTTTTAATATTCTTTAGAGTTATAAAGGAATATCCATTTGATGTAGCATCACAGTACAAAAAATGCCAATGGTTAGCTTGCCATGAGTTAAGAACAGAAGCTGCTGACAGACATGAAAACACAAACCCAAAACACAAACCCAAAACAGTGCTTTACCAGAAGAGGAAGAACCTTAATTTGACCCATCTCCCCAGTATCTGCATAGATCAAGCATTTCAGCAGGGCTTTTTACTACTTTTATCTAACGGCTGATTGCATCAACATCTGTAGTGATCATGCACTTCAGTGGGGCTTTTTGGCACTTCTTAATCTAATAGCTAATTGAACCAGCTATTAGATACAAGTGCCAAAAAGCCCCACTGAAGTGCATGATCCTTACAGATGTTGGGCAAGCCAGGTCAAACTAACAAACTAACATGCTGCTTTTGGACATGGTCTGTGCCAATCTTAAAGTAAAACTGGGTGTTGTTTTGCTTTGCAGGGGGTGGGGTTGCATCTGTAAAAACTCAACATGATTTTCTAGTTCAAATACTCTCCCACACAATTAAAAATATTTTCCAAGTGAAAAGCAGAACCATGTTACCTAGTACTATAAAAACATATTTTTAATATTACTGACATTTACAAAGATCTAACATTGTTTGCTTTAGTAGTGTGAAGATTTACCATATTTAATCAAATCAAAGTTGACTCTGAATTTAAAATGAACCCCCAATAATTAGAATCGATACTTGGAAAAAGTACATATTTTTAATACTTTTCCATGCAAGTATTAGAGGGCCATCCTAAGTTCATTTTTTCCCACTACTGCAGCAGGACACACATGAGGGGTTAGTGGCCTGATCCTGCCTTTTCACCCTGCTTTCTGTCTCTCCACACCACTTGCCCCCACACTATCTGACCCTGCAGTGCCTGCTCACCCAAAGTCTGCCCACCTGTAGTGCCTGTCCTGTATAGCTTGTCCCTTTCCTCTTGTCCCCACTTCCCTGCTCCCACCTGCCTCCCCAAACCTGTCCTGCCATGACTTCTTCCCCTCTTGCCTATTCCCCCACCTCACCTGTCCTGCTGCATGTCACTCCACCACTTCTGTCTTCTGCACCCTCTGCTCCCCTTGTCTGCTACTGCTTCTGCCTACCCCACAGCTTCTGCCTCCCCACCACCTTAAGGCCTCCCTACCACTTACCCTTCAGCTTTGGCCCTAGTTCTACACCCAAACTGGCCCAGGACATAGAGCACATGACACCACTACTGCCATATGGCCTGGAAAGGGCTGGAACCAGCACATAATCCATATTCTGGGCCAAAATGAAGATGAAAAATCAGGCAGGCAAATTGTAGCAGGGGGGAAGGGCAGAAGGCAAGGCAGGGCAGAGGTCATAATGAGGAGCAGGTGGGGAGGGCAGAGGCTGTAAAGAGCAGTAGCTGCAGTTCTACCTCCAACCCCAAGACCAAGACAAGTCATCAGTCAGAGCCACAGCAGCCACTTGTATTTAAATCCAAAATGAGAGGCTTTCTTTCCTTCCCTGTGCCTTGCCAACATTAAGAGGGGAGAAAATATTTCTTCTTGGATTTGAGTAAATATACTTGGAAGGGGGGGGGGGCATTGTAATTATTTTATTCTATAGTGAAACTGGACTTTTTTTTCAAACTCATGTAAGTGACTTAGAGGCCCAAAGCCGATTTTCAAGGGCCTATCCCCATGAACAAGAGCATGCATTCCCTGGAAACAACAAGCAGTGGCACATATTTGTACCACTGGTAGTTGTCCCCCAGGGAATGCCCCTGCACACGTGCTCTGGTGCATGGCAAATTGCCCCAAGTGGGTAGGGAAGGTTTGGGCCAGCACCTGGGCTGGCCCCAGCAACCTTACCTGCGGTCTCTGAGGCCTCCCAGGGCTGCAGCAGCAGCAATCCAGGTGCATGGAGCTTGGCTGGCAGCTGGAGCATGCCTCTGGCCAGCCAGGCTCTGGTTTCAGGCAGCTGCAGTCATGTGTGTTGCACTGCTTTTTCTGGCGTAGGTTTTTTGACACTCGGATCTCCTGGTGTCAAAAACATCTGCTGCACTACAAATTAGCAGTAAGGCAAACACCTGCAGCACTGTGGATGGGTCTGTGGTGATGCAAATCACAAGTGCACTCTCATCTGGACGTGCTCCAAGACTGCATAAGGGATGGATTTTTTTAAACACAATTTAGAACCAGGAAGATACAAATTAAAATGTGAGGTTTTTAAGAATACCTAACTGATGAATTATCACTCATATCAAGGACACTGTTGCCTTTTGGGATTTTAAAAGGTGGCTAAGCACCTATTTTCATATTTAGAAGCTTACAGTTCTTTACAAATCTGTCCCTCAATTACTTAAAAAAATAGAAAACAGGAGTATTTGAAACCTCCCATGCTCCTTTCTGGCTACTCTTAGCTGTTTCACGGGCTATCATCAATTCAACTAGATGGTCCCACCCCAGTTATCTATTTCTCTACCACGTCTTATTTCCAGTCTGATGAATGCCTATCTATGACTTATTTCTAACCACTGCAGGGCTTTCTCTCTGACTGGACAGTAGGCAGTTGCCTAATTAATTCTTTCTTTACCAACTCTGACCGAAGCCTATAGACACCATCAAATTACCAGTTCTAACCCCAGATACATCTTCTGAACAAAGTGAAGGCACATTAACTCATTGTGCCATTAGTACTGATAAAAAACTTTAGCATGAATGAGCTGTATGAAAATTCTGTTCTGCCATTCAGGTAAATCACTTACTGTCATGGGCAGATCTAGGATTTTTAAAGGGTGGAGAAAGGTAGTTAAGTGAAGCACGCACTGCTGTGGTGGGTGCAACCAGTAGAGGAGACCAATGGCTAAGACAGAGCTCTTGAGAGTGGAGAGCTCACTGTGCACATACTACACAGTCAAAGGTCACACCACCACACTCTCTGTCACCCCAGATTGGCCCTTGATTACTGATAAAAAGCTTCCAAGTAGCTATATAATGCCCAGCTACTTACTATACTTATACATAAATGTATTTCACTGACTGATATTGCATCTACCCACGTATGAGACACATTCAGATAAGATTTTTTTTTTTCCCTTCTGTTTTGAAAGTTCATACTTGCAAGCTTCCCACACATGCCCTGGTGACTTAAATTACTGTTGCTTGATTAATGTGCAATGTCCTTTAGACTCCTAATTCTTTGCTTATTTTGAACTACTGTCACTGCTATAGTTTCAGGCATATAACTTCTATCATAAGATGCAGTGTATGGAAACTTTTCTTTAAAAGAAAGAAAGAAAATCAAAGCTACCTTCATGAAATGCCAGTACCATGTACTTTTACAATATGCAGGTTGCTAGTTACTTAAATATGCTGATTTCCAGACTGGAGGTTTTTATTGGTTTGGGGTTTTGTTATTTGGGAGTGAGGGGAGGGAGAGATTTTGTTACAGCACTTCTGGACAGGAATTCCTATAAATAACACCTCTGAACAGAAATAGCTTTTTCATGAGAACTATAACATACTGCTATAACAATGGAGAAAAAACTTTTTGTTAGCCACGCCAAATCAGTGTCAAAAATTTCAAGACTCTTTAAGGCACTTCTAATGGTAAACAGCACACTGGTGAACTGCTTTCTAATACATGTTATTGTACAGTTAAAACTAAAATTCAGTACTGAAAGCAATTGATCCCTTCTGCACACCGAAGTTGGATATTGTAGACTCAAGCAGGAAATTTACTCATGATAATACTAAAATCCTTCTGCCTTGAAATCCTGAAATACTTCCATCATTTTAGAGATTGACTGCAGATGTTTTCCGTGTACATGGTTTGACTTTATTGCACATCGGTGTGTTTACTTATTGACATGCAATATATTTTTACTAACTGTCATGAGAAACTTTACTTTTACTAATTGTTTCAATAAAATAAACTTTCTTTGTGTGTGTTTGGGCAAACACTTGAAAGTACGTGTTTGATGGTTTATTTAAAACGTTGATCATATTGACCCAGACCTGCTGATATAACTCTGCATTGTTTCATAATATTGGATTTATATTAATGTTGAACCTGCCGTTTAATAAAATTAACCCATTTAGTCCAAGATATTGAACTTTATTAATAGCTGTACCACTGAGGCTGTTAATAACTGATCAAATTAGTAAGCTAAGAAAATGCAGTACAAATGAATGTATTGCAAGGTGGATACATAACTGGTTGGATAATCATGTTTAAATAATAGTCGTCAGTGGCTCACCATATAGCTGCATAGGGGTCAGGTCCAGGGCCTGTCCTAGATCTGATAACGTTGACAGTTTTGGTGTTAAGAAAATTAAGACATTAAAAACAGTGTAAAGACAAATATAACGTCTTCATTAACAATTTGAAGGTTGAGATTGAGTTTATACTTAGAAAATCTGCAGATGGTAGCAAGGCAGGCAGAGTTGAGGTACTTTAGGAAACAGGTTTAGGATTCAGAATGACCTTCATAAACTGTGAAAGTATTCAGAAGTTCCTTGAATACAATTCAGTACGGACAAGTGCAAAATCCTGCTCTTAGGACAGAATAATCACATGCACAAATATAGCTTGGGGAACGATTAGCTAGGCCTCAGTACTACAGAAATTGACCTAGGGGGTAGTGGACCATAAACTGAATACGAGTCAAAAGTGTGCTCTTCTTGCAAAAAAGGCAAATGTCATACTGGGTTGTATTGCTAAGACTATGACTTGCAAGTCAAGGAAAATAATTCTTCTTCACTATTCAGCACCAATGAGGCCTCATCTGGAGTGCTGTGTCCAGTTTTTGGCAATATACTTAGAGAAAGTCATGGGCAAATTATATTCCATTAGGTACAACAAAAAATATTCAGAGTCTAGGAAATGTGACTTTGAGGAAAGTTTGGAAGAACTGGGATTGTTTAAAGCACTGGGGTTTTTTTTTCCAACAGGGGTGCTACAGCACCCCAGGATGCCATGGGAAACTGCTGGGGGTGCCACAATGCTGTCACTCCAGCTGCCACGACCATCAGATGAAATTAGACAGCATACCTCTATTTTTAGGAGATATGTCAGAGTCAACCTACGAAGTTTCTGCAGGAGAAAGGCACACCTACCTGAATGACATTATGCAGATTGGGAAGACAATTCTTCTGCAGCTCTTCTTGACTCAGCTCTATAATGCTTCCTAAAAGTGGAGGCCCATGGGGCAGTTCTGTCTGGTGGCAGTGACATCTTTGTCCAGGTTGCTGCTGCCATGGGGTGAAATTGCCCTGTGCACCTCTGTTTTCAGAAGGTACATTGGAGCTGAGCATGTAAGAGCTGCAGCAGAACTGTTGTGCCTACCTGCATAATAAAGTACAGACAGATTGCAGCTTTCTCCTGCAGCTCAGTTTGGCTCTGACAGTTCCATCCATCCTGCATGCCTCAGTTTCTGGGACACACTGTGTACAGTCAGACTGAAAAGGGCTGCAGCAAGAATGCCTGTTCATGCCACAGCCATTTCCTGATTTGTCCCTGTAGAAGGCGTGCAATGCAGATCTACCTAGCTGCAGCCGAAGCAGCAGTGACAGAACTGTGGCATCTATTTGTCAGCCCTTTTGCTCTTCCCAGGCATTGTGTGTCCTTTCACCTAATTTATCAACCCCTCAACACTTCCACATGCTGTGTGTGCATCCCAGCATCTTGTCCTTGATGGCCAGATGCCCCAGACTCTGTCCCTGACACCTCAAGGTACCAATATTTAATTAATTAATATTAATTTATACTAGAATATGATGTTTGTATTATAGCATATATGTCTTATTCATATTAGTTGGGTTTTTTTTTAAAAGGGGTGCTATTAAATTGATACATTTTAGAGGGTGTAGAGGGGTGTCTTGAGTCAAAAAAGATTGAGAACCACTGGTTTGGAGAAAATAAAATTGAGGGGAAATTTGATAGCAGTCTTCAAATACCGGAGGGACAATTATAAAGAGGATAATATGTTTTCTATGATCATACAGGACAGAACAGAAACTAATCGTCTTAAACTGCAACTAGGTAAATATATTTGGATATTAACAACAGTTTTCTAACTATTGTGGTTAATCACTGGAACTTCAATCTTTTGAAGTTTTCAAAAGCAGATTAGATGAATGCTTGTCTGTAAATTATTGCTTACCAAAGCTTGTACAGCTCTCATTTAGTTACCATATTTTATGGTGCATAGGTTGACATGTTATATAAGTCAACCCCATATTTCTATAAAAAAAGTTAGGATTTTTGTATGTCCAGTGTATAAGTTGACCCCACCTCAGTGTGTGAGTCACTGGAAGCCTGAGCAGGCTAGTGGGAGAGGCACCATGCTGGCAGGCTCCCAAGAAGTTGGTCCCCTGAGCGCCCAGGCAGTACACAGCCTGGCTGGCCAGTCCAAGAGGTGCTGCCAGTGTTGAGGGAGGACTGTGCACCCCTGCAACTCAGGGGCTGACTGGCCAAACAGCAGCTCCTTCCCCAGCTCTGGGGCAGGTGGGGAAGCTGTGCTGAAAGGGGGATCAGGTCCCTCACAGTTTCTGCCTTCATCAAGTTCCTGTGGCCATCAGGCTACTTGGCGCAACCAGGGGCAGCACCAGGGACAACATGGGGTGTTGGGCGGAGGGGAGGCTAGGTGTGCCAGACAAGGCCAGCCCAGCTAGGCAGGCTACCAATGGGCCATGTACTGCCTAAACCTCCAAAGGGATGATCCAACTTCCTGGGAGCCCACCACCATGCTGCCCCTCCAGATGACAGAAAACCTGAGGTGGCTAGAGGGGAACTCAGGTTTCTTTATGGAAATGCCAGACACATGGGCAATAAACAGGAGGAACTGACTCTCCTTCTGATGGATGAGGAATTTGGCCTCATTGGGGTGATGGATACCTAGCGGGACAACATGCACAATTGGGCAGTGGATATTAAGAGCTATAGACTCTATAGGAAGGATCGCATTGGGAAAAAGGGAGGAAGAGTGGCCCTCTATGTGAAACATCAGTACCCCTCCCTGCAGGTCAGTTTTGATAGCTGGGTGAGGTTCCTTGAGACCCTCTGGATCAAGATACATGGGGGTTCAGGATAGGGAGACCTGATGGTGGGAGTCTACTACAGGCCTCCCTCCCAAGAAGAGGACAACAATCAGTCTATTTTCCAGGGAACTGGCTGAGGTAGCCAACAATAAAGACCTGATTGTCATGGGTGACTTCAACTACCCTGACATCTGTTAGAAGGAGCATTCTCTGAGTCCCAGCAGGCCAGCCAATTTCTTGGCAACTATTGATGACCTTGTCCTATCACAGGTTGTCAAAGGCATGACTAGTGGGGAAGCCACTCTGGACTTAGTGCTCACTAAAGGGGAGGACATGGTAGGGGACCTGAGGATTGGTGGTACTCTGGGCAACAGTGACCAAGATCTCATTAGGTTCACCATCCACCAAATGGCTAGGATTTCAATTAGTAGAACAGAAGTCTTAGATTTCATAAGGGTAGACTTGAACAAACTCAGGAGTTTAGTTAGAAAGGCCCTCTGTGACCAGCAACTGGAGGATTTGGGAGTTCAGGAGCGATGGTGCCTCCTCAAGAGAGTAATCCTCACTGCTCAAAAAGAGGCCATTCCTATGAGATCAAAAAGTGGGAAAAGAACCAAGAGACCTGATTGGCTCAGCAGGGATTTTAGAGAAATTTTGAAAAAGAAAAAGGATGCATATAAGCAATGGAAAAAAGGATCAGCAACCAGAGAAGAGTTCATTCATATAACCAGGGTCTGCAGGTATGAGATATGGAAAGCCAAAACAGATATGGAGATCAAGCTAGCATCTCAAATAAAGGATACCTAGAAGTCCTTTTACAAGTACATGGAGAGCAAGAAAAAAAATTGAGCTCCACTGTGGGATACCTACTGAATGTGGAGGGACAGTCCGCAGCAGATCCCCATGAAAAGGGAGAGCTCATAAATGGTTATTTCACATTGATATTCCAGAAAGCTAACAGGAGCTGTGCACCGTTCCAGAAGTCCAGGGAATATGGGGATGTTAACAGACAACATTAAATCAGCTCCAGGAATGTGAGGGTCTTCTTAGAACAACTGGACATTTTCAAGTCTACTTCATGTCAGATGACCTACATCCAAGAATGGTAAAAGAAATGGCTGAACTCATAGAAGGGCCTTTGGCAAAAATTTTTGAGAAGCTGTGGAATTCAGGAGTGGTCCTTAATGACTGGAAGAGGACCAACATAGTACCCATCTTTAAAACAGGGAGCAGGGATGACCCTGCAAACTATAGACCGATCAGTCTGAATTTAGTTCTAAGAAAAACTTTTGAAAAAATTGTTAAGGAGGCCACCAACCAGAAACCTGTAAGTGACATGATATTAAGAAACAATCAGAATGGCTTTGCGGAGGGTAGATCATGCCTAACAAATGTAGTGTCCTTTTATGACCAGGTAACTAACCAGCTGGAAAAGGAACATGAGGTAGACATCATTTACTTAGATTTTAGTAAGGCCTTTGACTCTGTCGCCCATTAAATATTGTCAGTTATTGGATCAACCTATGGTGAAGTGGGTGGATAACTGGCTTCGAGGCTGGTCCTAGAGAGTTGTAATCAATGGGACAATCTCATCCTGGAGGGTTGTCTCCAGTGGTGCCCCACAGGGATTTTTGCTTGGACTCAAACTTATTAACATATTTATTAATGACTTGGATGAGGGGTGTGGAATATTCTGTGATTAAGTTTGCTGACAATACCAAGTTGTAGGGAAATGTGGGCACACCAGAGGATAGGGTAAAGATCCAGGATGATCTAGACAGACTGGTTCTATGAGTTGATTGGAATCAGATGAGGTTCAACAAGAAAAGTGCCAAGTCCTTCATCTGGCTAGGAAGAACCTTCACCATAACTATAGCATATGTGGTAGCCTACTGACTGGCACAGCAACTGAACGGGACCTGGGAGTCACAATCAACCAGAAATGAATATGAGCCAATAGTCCAATGAAGTCACAAGCAGGGCAAACAGAACTATGACGTGCATCAGCCAATGTGTTGCCAACAGCTCCATAGTGGTATTTCTGATCAACAGTGTTGGTAAGGCCGCAGCTGGAGTACTATGCCCAGTTTTGGGCACCTCACTTCAAGAAGGATACGGATAAGCTCGAAAGTGTGCAGAGATCATCCACATGATCAGGGGCCTGGAGGACAGGCCCTATGAGGAGAGACTCTGGGAACTAGGCTTGTTCAGTCTAAGTAAGAAGAGGCTGAGAGGTGACTTGATAGCCAGCAACATGTCATAGGAACATCAAGATCTGGGGGAAGTACTCATCAGGAAGGCACGCCTTAGGAGGATAAGTACCAATGGTCACAAAACTAACAGAGAGAAGATTTAGGCTGGACATAAGGAAGATTTTTTTTTTCTCTTTAAGGGTAACTAGAACCTAGAACACACTCCCAGCAGAGGTGGTGCAGTTGCCATACTTGGAGGTGTTTAAGAGGAGGCTGGATAAGCATCTTGTTGAGCTAGTTTGAGCTGATTAACCTCCTACCTATGACAGGGGACCAGACTTGATGATCTTCCAGGTCCCTTCTGGTCCACTGATTCTATGATTCTCCCATGAACCCACCTAATTTTACAGCTCCTCATATATGGAGGTGGGGGACAGTGTATATGTTGAGGTTTTGTTTTAAGACTTAAAACTTTGTCTTCAAAATTTGACTTATACACTATGATATATGGTTGTATATAAGGGGCAAATCTAACAAGCTCATTTGCTTCTACTTGACTTTAGGTTAAGGTAGCTAGCTACCTGTTTCTGGAATTGTTTAAAGAGGGAGATGATTCTGCCTTGATCGAATGCCCACGTGCCCTAGATCAGGAGACAGCCTCTGGATGACCATGGAGCCCACTGACAGCTGCTCTAATGTCTCTTTCTCCCAGAATACTGCCCTGATTCTACCTGCATTAGGAAATAACTATAAATTTGTGAAGATGCCCTAAGAATATCAGGATGAGCATTATGGTGCTTAACTTCATCCTGCTTATTACTGTGCTGCCTTGATCTGAACTGATGTTTTCTCTAAATTCCTTCAGTAAGGAATGTCCCTTCCTGCTCTTGGTCTCATTCAACTCACTTGGTTGATCTCCATATGTGGACAACCACTCTCCCAGATGTCCCCAGTTGGCTTACCTTTGCCATACTCCTTTCTGCTCCAGTCAAGTTCATCTCTGGGCCTACAGTTTTCTTCCCCTGATCAGTCAGACTCTGGCTGGGCTTTAAGCTGACCAGTCTGTCTTCCCCAGGCACCCACCCTGGCCTCTCCTCCTCTAGAGCTATGCCAATGTCTCATGATAAACCAAAGAGAAACATAGATTACTTATTTCTGTGTGTAACCCTCTGCACAGGTCCTCCTCCTTTCAGGACCAGTACTGAAATGCCTCTCTAGCCTAGGAGCCAGGCTGGTATACCAAATGACTCCTCCTCTTTCCTGCTGCCTGACCCTTTTTTTCCTAGCAACAGGTTGCAAATGTTACCCATTACCTAGTAATTAGCTTGGTTTTCTGCTACCTGCAATCTGCAGGCCAGCCTCTACTGCTCTTTAACTCAGCCACTTTCACCAGCTGCATAACCTTGTAAAAAAAAAAAAAAGCTTAAAGCTCTTCAATCTGTCTCACTTGAGCTTTCACTCTGCACTCAGTAACAGGGGTTGGGGCCCCTATTACAAGCATCTTGAGATCCCTTGCAACCCTGTTTTACCATCATTCTATAATAGTCTATTTATACCTAGATAAGGAAAGAAAATGATGCATCAGGACTGTGGCTGCCAGCTGAAACACAAACATCCTAAAGATTCAATTGTTCTACTGATGCAAGAAACTTCCATTTTATTTTTATATGTTCGTGGACTACTGTAAAGGGCAGTCAGTAGTATGCTTTTGCAATGAATCAAATACCTGTTAATAATTTGTGGAGAAACTGGTCCAGCTATAATACAAGGGGATTTTTTTTGTGTGTGTGGAAGTTTAAGTTGCCCTGTGTCTATGGTCTAGTAAAAGTTCAGAATGGGCCAGTGAGTTCAAACAGATAGTACCCTAGTCATTGCTTGGCCACTATGAAAATATTTTTAATGCCTTTGGGTTACCCCTTTCTTACCCAAGTTTCTAAGTCCCTTTCGTCCATATAACCCAGGCAATCCAAGAACATAACTCTGTGCGTTTGCAAGTTCTTAAATCTATCCTTCAAATAATTACCATATTAGAAGAAACGTTGCACAGTGCACATAGAAGTAAAACTGCAAACTGCCATTTGAAGAAAAAAAACAACCACCTGAGATGCACAACAGCCAGCATGTTTTTCTTTGCCTAGGCTCTGTTTTGAAGTCAATGCTTTTGCAACTTGTTATGAACAGAAGTATAACATATCATATAGATTTCTTAAAATGTGTCTCCATTTTTCTTTTGTGCTCAGCTGATTAGCTGGCTGAAAAAGCATGTCTTTCTAGCGTCTCCAAAGACTTGTTGAGTTATTTCTTTATTTTAGAAAGTTTTTACAAACTAGTTATGGAGAGAATTTTCCTTTTCTAATGGTTCATGTTTCCTCACTCTCTGTGAATATAAAATTTCAGTAGGAGCTCATTATGCTCCTAATAATGAAGTCCTCTGAATAGCTTTTAGTTTTGTTCTAAAGAAGAGTTGCTTACTAAACTGCCTTCAGGGCACTGAAGTGAAATGTTGTTGAACAAGAACTGTAGCAAATAGAGGAAGAGTCTGCTGGAAAATTAACATCCCTGTTATGATAATTCTTAGTTTTATTTTTCACAACAGTACCAACATCTTCCTAAAGTGCTTAAATAATATTGTGGAGTGGATGAATGGATGAATTTACCTAATGAATGGGGGAAGTCTATTGTCACATGTGGAATTTATGATCAAATGATGTACCCTATGGCTACAAGGGAAGATGGAGGCCATAATTATCCCTTATAAGGCAGCTTGTGCCCTAATTTATGAATTAAGTCATTCCATGGAAGGGCAAGCCTAAGGCAAACTGGGGCTTACTCTGGGACTCTGGGGGCAGCCTCCCTAAACACTGTCATCAAGGCATAGCAAGTGAATTAGAAAAGGGATGGTACCCCAAGGACCTGGAGTGGGGCAGGAGTCACATAGCCACGAAAGGATGCCATGGCCATCCCTTCACTTTGTTACAAAATATTGCACAGGACTATGATATAAGAATAAGAGGAAAAAGACTGGGTGCATCAACACATTGCTATATGGAGATGTTGCTACAGTGTCATGCTTTAGTACTTCCTTTTGGAAATACTAAAGCATGGCACAGTACAGGTGGTTACTGTGCTGGGAGCATGGCATATGGTTAAATTTCACTACTATATCACCATAGTGGTGCACTATACTGGGGGAGCACTTTGCTATGACAATATAGCTGCCAATCACATAGACCCACGTGATCACTACATCACCATTATGTGGCATACACGTCGCTCCACACATCGCCGTAGGGTGACACGTAGATGTGCCCACTGTATTCCAAGGGGCCATTAGATATATAGCTCCTTAGACTCAAGCACATAGGGGATGTGAAAAAGTTATTCTGGGACTGGCTGTTAAGTATCAAGGGGGAGGCCACAAATTCTACTAATATAGGATACTTCCCACTGCTCTTTCCTAGCTCCAATATACTGCTTTGTAACTGTAGTGTTTGTATGTAGCCAACTGGACAAGTGCAAAATGCTAAAGTGAACAAAAGTTATAGCAGAGATTAGTATTAAAATAGTATTACATATCTAATATATAGCTATTTCAAACTGAGAACTGTACTTATCCAAAAACCTGCTACATCCCTTCTAGCTCTTCCTGAAGAATTCCAGTTTTGGCTTTGCTTTTTCTTCCACTTGAATCCTAGATGTGTGTGTGTGAATTTAACAACTTTTGTTCATAATATTGCCAACTAGTGAATAATTTATTTAATTGTGAGTCACTTTAAAATTTCATCTTTAAAAGTTCATCCCTTAATCTGCTTTGTTTTATTCTCTCCCTCTGACCTCTCATATCTCTAGCTTAGGGCTTTTTCTTTAGTCTGTACGTTTCTTCCAATCCTAGTACCAGGTATCATAAAGTCTCTTGAAAAGCAAGCTTGATAAACAGCAATAAACAATGTAAAAAAATGATTTATAGGGGAAAATGATATACTGTTTAAATTTTCTGACATACATACATGTACATTCTAATTAATTAAATATGACTTCATTCTTGGTATTTATGAAATGGTAGCTTTCCATAAATATACATTTTTGCTAATTAACACCAGAAATATTCATTAAATGTTAAAAAAGAGAGTAAAAGAGAGAATGGATTTAAATTATCAGAATTTGACTGAATAGTTACTCTTTCTAATGAATCATGCCCAGTAAAAAGAGACGATCACAATTTCCCAGCTTACTTTTAGTTCTAAGTTTGTATTTTATATTTAAGTGCAGACAGATAAGCAGATTAAAAAAGTGAAGGTATTCAATTAATGTATTCAGGAAGGAAAACGAAGAATATTTCTACTCACCCCCATAGCACAATGGGTGCGCATCCACAAGTCACCCTACCGTGACTTAGTGACGTGCTATGTCAGCAGATGAAGTACTGTGGTGACATAGCAATCATGTGGGTCTACACATAAACGGCAGCCATCTTACCACAGCAGCGCTCTGCTACGATGACAGTTGCAAAATCTAACCATATGCAATGCTCATGGTGCAGTAAATACCTGTACAGTGCTGTGCTTTATTACTTCCAAAAATATGTAGGTTATTTATTAATTACAATATCTCGGCAGATGATAAGACAAAGGGATTTTTAATGGATCTTAGAAGAGGTATGCACTTGAGTTAATCAGGCTCCATTAAATATTTTTGCTCATATTTTTATTATACACTATAAGGTCAAATTAATATGTTTGCATAAAAAGACAATGTCCTTTAACTAGGATGCCCATCTCTATTACAGAAGGAAGTCTATGGACTCATAACTGATTAGTGAGTGTTCAGAAGTTCTAGTTCATCTAGTACATCCCCGTGCTACTTCTCTGTTATGTCTCAGGCAGGGGGTTGGACTAGATGACCTCTGGAGATTCCTTCCAGTCCTACTTCTCTATGATTCTATGATTCTCCTGAGTTTAGACCCTTGAAACTGAGCACCTAATTTCATGGAATGGTACCTTTGTTTAGCATAGAATAGGATTAAAGGAAAAGAATTTACTATACAAGAGAATCTGTCATGCTCGTCAACATCACATTTATGAAGAAACCTTTTAACCTTCCCTCTCTTTAAGCTAAATAATCCCAGTATTTTCAGTGTCAATCCAATTATTTTCCAAAATATTTTCCCATAGAGACCCCAAGCATCTCTCTTTATAGGCTGGAAGATTTCAATGTTTGTGACAGATGCAGCAGCCAAAGAAGAAATCAGTTGAGTAAGCAAAAGTACTTAGGAAATCTCTTAGGTTTATTTGTGTGACTATAATATATAAATAAAGCACAAAAAGCAACTTCCTCTGTCAGGTTAGATTTCAGGTATCTCATGTGTAACTGAGATTTTAAAAAGACTTTGCTGGTGTTTTCTTAATTCATCTTTTGGAAATAATGGCAAAGAATAAAATACATTTTCTTGGACTTGAGGGTGCTCAGCATTTTACTGAGTCAAACACTGTTCCCAATGGCTTTAATTTGTGTTTCAAATCGTAACTATTCTCAGCACAAGATAGTCTCCTAACACATCCATTTGCACAGCAGCCCTAAACACATCCTCCTTTATCTTATTAGTTCACAGTCCTCCAAGACTTTGAGCACAATTTAATAGAAACATCTCCATTGTGTTCCTGCCATATCTTTTTTAGTATATGTTCCTAATGAACTGCCTCTAGGTTTGTGGCTTGAAATATTTAAAGGCAGTTTTTTACCTCATTTTACCCCTCCTGAGTACATGATTTCAAGTTTTTAAAGGAATTTGATGCAAAGAAGACCTTAAGCTGAAAATATCATATTTATCCAGAACCACCTAATGGGTGAAGAATATTCTATGCTTGAAAGGAATAATCATAAGAAGCTTTAAGATGCATTTTACAAAATAAATATTGTTTGTTTCTTGTCTCCAAAACTGAGTAATAAAATAATTATTTATCCTAGAGGCTTTTGCTTGTAGTGAAAAAAAAACACCAAAACATCCCCTCCCCTATATTTTATTCATGGCAGTGTCCCCACACTGTGGACCCATGTTCATTTTGGCATCAGTAATGATTCCAAGATGCTATTCTGCCTCTGCACTGTTGAGAAGGGAGTTCTCCAGCCTTTAGGTCTGCTGCTGGTTCTTCCTCCCCAGGTGCAGTACCTTGCACTTGTCAGTGTTGAAACTCATCCTGTTCTCATCTGCCCACCCCTATTACCTGTCCAGGTCCAATTGCTGCCTATTCCTCCCTTCTAGCATGCCCACTTCTCCCCACATCTTAATGTCATCTGTGAATTTCAACAGGGTGACTTCTTATACCCCCATCCAAGTCGCTGATGAAGATTTTGAACAGTGTGGGCCAGAGGACTGAGCCCTGTGGAACCCCACTGCCCACATCCCTCCAGGTCAAATAAGACCTGTCCACCACCACTCTCTGGGCGCAGCCCTCCAGCCAACTAGTGACCCAGCATTTGGTCTAAAGCTAGAGTTGGAGTCTCTTAGCCATATTAGATAGCAATCCATTCCATAAATATCCTACTGGCATAGTAATCTAGTCATTAATGTCTAAAACATGGTGTAGAACATCTTATGAACTTCAGAAGCACCACTGCGTAGAATTAAAAAAAAAAAAAATTGAACTCTCTTGATTTACTTATGCTCAATATCATATTGATTTTTTGTAGGTTTGTCCACAGAGTTTGCTTCAATGGGACCTATGTATAACATTATATCTTTAAATATGTTCCAAAGAGAGTGTGAGAGAGAAGCAGCAGTTGTAGTATTGACACTAGAGATCACAGCGTTAATGTAAAGATTAGGTAGACTGATTTAAAAACAAAACAAAACAAACAAAAAATTCCCACTCTTTCCTTTGACTAAAACATTACCCAAAAATGGTGTTGAAAACATTGATTAGAAAGTATTGGAACTAAAGGGCATAGAATTTTAGAATTTTTTTGCAAAGGATGCATGTTATTTTAAAGTATTTCTTGAACTTTTTTTTATATTTAACTCTTTTAATGATTTTCCTTCTTTAAGAATACACACTATAGTAGTCAGACTGTAGAAGAAACATGAGCAGGAAATTTTGTGGAATTAAACCAGCTCGACTGTGTTTAAATGTGAGCAATTTAATAACCTCAGAAAATTACCAAGGGATCTTGAAATATTACTAGAGAAAGAAAAACATCAGAAATAAGTTTGTTTCAATTGTAAGTAATCTTAAAGGAATTAAAGTGGTAATTTATGTTGTGACTTTAATAAAAAAATATATATATGAATGACTTTCAATGCACCCTTAGTGAATGAACAGAGTAAATCAGTAATTTTAGGTTAATAGGAAATTACAAATAATTTTATAACTATTTCTGTTATCTCAATCAAGAGAAGGAGGAATAATGTACCTGCATTTCACTTAATAAAAGAATTCTCTTTAAATTACAATTTATATTTGTTGTGACTGGAAAGGCAAATGACTTCATCAAAAGTGTAATGAATTTAGCAAAAAAATATGCAAATTGACTGAAGAAATAAGGCAAGTGTAAACATGATTTTTTCTGGAGATTAGTAAATCAAAATGATGAATTTTACAGAGCAAACTGAAAACAATAGTTTTACTTAGAAGAACAGTTTTTAAGATATCTCTTAAATATACATTATTTTAAGGAATCATTTAAATATACTGTATTCAAGACATAATGAGCGCATCTAAACAAGCATGATTGTGAAGCACCATATACTGCACAGTTTGGTGTTCTTTGTCCTGCAAGGGCACTCTGCTCAAGTGTGCACTGTGACAAGTTCTTTTTCTGAGGCATTTTTTGACCTTTGGATATCCAGGAGTCAAAAAGAAAATGGTGGGGAAAAAAACATGCAACACACACTCAGCCAGCACTCATGGCGGAAAAGCAGAGCTGGGTTGCATGGAGCCTTTCTGTGGCTGCCGGCCAGGCTCCGTGCTGCAGAATCACTGCAGCTACAGCCCCAGGAGGCCCCAGCATCCCAGGTTCAGGCTGCTGTGGCCATCCCAGAGCTGGTTCCCATATTCCCTACTCCACCTGGGGTAACTTGCCATGTACCAAAGTGCAGATGGCATAGGCATTCCCCAGAGAGAGGTTGTGATGGCATAAGGTGCACTGCTGCACCTTGTCTTTGGGGAACCAAACATCCATGCATGTCTGGACACACCTAATGTGAATTAGCTTTAGTCACTTCTCTCTGTCTATCTCTTTCTGTGTCTCAGTATCCAAGATAGTGAGTCAATGAAATTATGCTGAGGTTTAGGGCACAAAGTACTCTCAAGACACGAGTAAGATTTTATTGCAAAGAGAAAATAAAAATAAACCAAATGCTGATTTAATTAACAGAGGAGTGATTCTGACCTGAACTAAATGAACTTCATTTGAACACTGAAGTAAATATTTAAAAAAAGTCTCACCCAATGAATATTATGACATCTATTTCTTCTAAGGGTGAATCCTGCCCTGTTGCACAGCTGAGGTAGCTGGGCTATATAATAGTAGAAAACGTGGGGCGGGGGGACAGGGGGGTTCTGGAAGGGCTAAGAACCCTCTCCATCACGTTACAGCTCATCAGTGAAGTGGCAGCCATCAGAGTTTTATTCTTTTGATTTTCTCACCTGCAATGGGAATGACTACAGGAACCTTGGAATCACCATTCTACTCGCTAGGCCCCTGCATCTCTCTTACTGACAACTCACCAGCAGAATCACTGTGGTTTTGCAAAGGGATTTGCTAAAGAACTGTGCTACACAGCAAAGTATTTACACTTTGCCATGTATTTTCACTCTAGACTGAAATCCCACAAGTTATGAGCACATGTATTTTTTTGATTTATAATTCGGTATCCCCTACAAAGGCTCAGGGAGGCTTATATTAATAGACCAAGTAATGTATAATATATTAAACTAAGACAGCATAGAACAAAACAAAGTTCTACAACTCTACTACATTGTGACCTGCCGCTTTATATTTGCACAGTAGGGGGAAGTACTTTCCATTAAAAATAACCAGTGCAAATAGATACACAAACCCTTTGACCACATTTAAGTGCATATTCTTTGCTACAGTAACCTACACAGAACAAATTAGCTATGCCAATTCTGCTTACTTAACACTTCTTCAAGTATAAAGAAACATGACATGCATGTTCACTTTTAGAAAGTCACATTGTCAGGTGCCATGAACCTTTTGTTTCAACGATTATGAATATTGTGACAGCATAATGCAGAACAAAATCCCACAACAAAGTGGATAAAAATGATATTGAAAGAAATTCAGAACAGAAGGCAAATCCCTTGATTATACTGTGAAAGAGGAAAGCCTCGAGGTAGTGATTTTCCCCCTTACTTTCGTTCACCAGTTTCACAAATCTTCAGCTGTTTCTCTGTGGAAATTTTAGAGAAGCCATTTGGAAGATAACCTCACAGTAAACTTGTAAACAGGGAGAAGTCTGATATTAGCTTCTAGCACATTCATGAATAGCTGGACAAGAGCAGCTATCAGACATGAAACTCAGAGATGTAACAATGCAGACAGGCTCTCAGGACAGCTGCCATACACAAGGGCGGTGGCAACATCCAGTTGCCACCATACCACTGGCATGATTGTGCAACTTCACCACTAGCCATTTATTTCACAGGCTTGTACAAGTCTTCCTTTCAGGACACACAAAGCAATGATTAGTTAGTTCCTGTGCACTTTTCTCCTTTTTTTTGGCCTATCTGGCACACTTATGGAGTGCATATTGTGGGGAAGTAATACATTGTAGTCCATCTTGACTGTGTCCTAGGATACTCTAGGTGGATAAGTTCACCCTTTCCTAGTGATTCATAGGTTTTCATAGATTCATAGGTGTTAGAGTCAGAAGGGACCTCAATAGATCATCGAGTCCGACCCCCTGCATAGGCAGGAAAGATCCAGGTGCCCTAGTCTCTGCTCATAGGGCTTGGCCTGCAAGCCCTTAACCATACAAGAGGCCCTTCTCTGGACCCTCTCCAGGTTATCCACATCTCTCTTGAAGTGTGACGCCTAAAACTACACACAGTATTCCAACTGCGGTCTGACCAGCACCAGATAGAGGGGAAGTATTACCTCCTTGGTTCTGTTTGTCATGCATCTCCTGATGCTTGATAAAGTGCAGCTTTGCTGATGACTTCATCACACTGTGCTCCACACTGACTAGCACCAGGTTTAAAGTTTGACTCTGGAGGGGAACATAATAGTTAAAGTGCAAAGTGCATAAAATACAATTTTCAAGGGTTTCTAATGCAATTATACCTAATTCAGGTAGCATTACAGATGTAAAAATTTAGGGTGAAATGTAACATATAGTACATAAGTTAATAATAACAAATAAATATAAATGTAATTATTCCTTAGTTACCTAAACAACATTAAGCTTGCACTGCTATTTGATCAGAGAGTTTTTTGTGTTCAGAATACCTTCCCTACACACAGCCTTTCCAGTGAAGCATGGAGCCTCCTTTTATCTCTTTTTGCTACTTTCCTTCTTATTCCCCTTCAACATGGCAGGTGACATAGCCCTTTATTTTATAATGTCTTATCCTCCTTTCCATTAACTAATCCTCTGAATAGATTTATCCAGTGATCAGAGCCTACCACTGGGTGATCAGTTACTTCGTTATAAGCCCAGTTGGGCAGAATCAGTTTTTTTTGGATTGGCCAATGAGTGTCCAGCTCTGGTAGATTTATTCATATATCAATGAGTCTTAATAACCCATTTACCAAATACTGATGTGGAGGCTCACTCCTTGATGAAATAAGAACATAATAGCTCATGAGATCTAAGGATACAGACAATTCATAGCATTAAACTGGAATTATAAGTAGTTAACAACTTTCCCAAACCATAATAGCATTCCAAATAGCTTGTTTGTTTTAGCATATACTTTCTATGCCTGATTTTGTATTTATGAGTGTAACAGGATGAGAGACAGCCCTGTACTGGAGTGGGGGGGTAATCCTGGGGAGGGAGCAGAGAGTGAGGTCAGGATGACATCTGCCGTACAGAAGGGCAGGTAATTAAACATTGGTCACTCATGAGGGCAATTTCACACCGAGGGAGAGTTAAGAGGCAAGCAGCAAGCTGGAGGGATAAAAATGGAGGCATACAAAGGGGACATTGCCCTCAGGGTACCATGAGATTGAAGGTATGCAGAGACACAAAAACTTCCTCCAATGACCGATTGCACAGGTGAGGAAACCCATGGCAAAGATTGAAATAAGGAAAGGTGAGGAGAAAAAGTTACTTATAGCACCTGAAAGACAAAAAAAGAAGTGGAAGGGAGGTCAAATCAAAGGGGAAACCCATGCTAAATGAGGCAAGAGACAAAGAGGGGGAGGAATAAAGCTTGGGAGTATCACATACTGTTGTGGTTGTAAGCACTCGTAAGGGGAGCACAATAAAATGACATTTTTTTGAACTCGTGACTCAAGTGATTAACTATACTATCTCTTGGGGATAATTAATTTTCTCATTCTCCCAACATCTTAAGGCATGGAAGGAGAGTCCCCAAGGGAAATAATTCATTATTCACCCATTGACTGGCCACGGTGACCACTTTTTGTTGAAACATATGAAGTTCTGGGACCCAAATATTTTATCCTGCTCAGGATTTCCTCTTTTACAGAATTAACTCCATTGAAGCCTCATAGTTGACATTTAAAAAATGCTTACCCTTCCTGTAGGAGTAGAATGTTATGATTTCTATCAGTATATGAACATTCTGCTGAGAGTAATGCAGAAGGAAAACAAAGAAGAATGGTTCACCTACCTTTATACAATGCTTTATAGTCCTTGCCTAGAGCCTACTGGCAGGTATATTTTTCAAGTGAACAAATAAAATGAAATGTATGGTGCTTTTAGAGATGGAGAAATTTTGGCCCTTGAGAATATACCATTATTCTTAAAACTGCAATATAATGCAGAGAAAATGTTACTCTTAGCCTGGCATAGTGTGGGGCATCTGCAGGTAAGTAGATGTGCTAGAGCAGAGGTGCTCAACTTCTATCCAGTGGGCCAAATAGGGCCCATGGAGAAATTACATCTGACCCACGGGGCTTACCAGGGGTCTGGAAATATGGCACTGGGGGAGGAGGTTAATATGGCCCCCACTCCCTCTGCTCATTCCTCAAACTCCATTCTGTGTGTGGCCAGTCAGAGCTAAGTATAGCAGGGCACTGTTGGTGCCTGCCACTTTAAGGGCCAGAAGGCAACAGCCGGCAGGTGCCTGGTGAGGGCAGTCATTTTGGATCTGGGGCTGCCCATATAAACAGGGAAGTTCCGCTGCTGGGGGCCAGGCAACAACACCTTCTGGCCGGAGGGCTGCTAGTGTCATCTGGAGGTAAGAGAGAAGCTGCAGGGGAAGAATAGGAGGCTCCTGGTCCTTGGTATGACCTAAAACTGCACCCTGCTGGGAGTGGGTGGCCTGGTGGGGCTCTCAGTGGTGTGGGAGCCCCCAGGAAATGCCAGGCTAGTTACCACCCTGATGAAAGGCAGGTTGGGGTCACTTAACCCTTAGCTCCCATGACCAGGTGTGTTACACCTTGTTTTGGAGGGCCCAAACAGTGGACCCTCGGAGAGAGAAAAGGGCCATAGATGCAGGTCTATCTGAAGTTCCCCTGACTGGTCAATGCTGGGGCCAGGACCGGAAGGGTCAAAGGGCCAGGGGCCCACCGCGAGGAATGCCCAAGAGCTGCATGCCTGGGGTTCTAATTGGCCTAGAGGTGGGCCAGGGCTAGAGGAGCCAAAGGTCCTGGTGGAGGGGCCACACCCGGAAGGGAAAGTCGTTCAGGGAGCTATGCTGCCTAATATGAAGGCAGATGAGACCACCTGATGAGAGGACTCCAGGATGGGATTCAATCAGCAAGATTTTGGGGCCCAGTGTGGGGGCCGGTAATGATGAGACCATCTAGATGCCATCAGCAAGACTTGGGCTATGGTGTGGGGGAGGAATGGAGTTGCAGACAGTGCCCCCTGGCATCGGGGCAGGAAATGGGCAGCCTCCCGCTTATTAACATCTATTAAATAATTAACATCAAGGTGTGGCAGGCAAGAAGGTGGGCAGTTAGCCCAGGAACAGGTGGGCAGGCCACAGCAAGATCAGCCCCAAGCAGGCCCCCTGTTATACAAGTTATCTCCCTTCCCCTGTAGGACCAAGTGACACCACCTCACTTCTGGTGAAGCCTGATTACACTCGCTTCCCCTGCAGAGATGGACCACACTTGCTTCTCCTCCCATTGGGACCTGACCATGCTCCTTTCCTTTTCTATTTGGTTGGTTCAGGGTCAGACCATATCCCTTTCCACCTATGCAGGGCAAGATTGGGGCCTGGCTACACCCCTCTTCCTTCACATGGCTAGCCCATTCCCCCTTCCCTTCCACTGGGACTGGGCCATGTGTCCTTCACCTCATGGGGCTGGGTTGTGGCCTGTCAAAATCTCTGCATTACTTCACAGTGAACTCTGAGCTTGACTTGGGATTTTCTCCTCCAGCTACTTAGGTTGGCAAAATTCTATTTTGTAACTTCATGTAATGGCCAAATAGTATGTTTAAGAGGTAGACAGATGAGATATGCAGCTGGATTTCTCCTTCAAAAAAAATTGGAAAACTGCCTCAACATTCATAGGCATATCCTTCTTATAACTTCTAGTACAGTATGTAACATCATAAGTTAGTTATCAGATTCTGCAAAGGTATGTTTTCTGTTTTATAATTTGAAGCCTTAGAGATAGCTGTCCTGGACAAATAAACCTTCCAGTAAAAAATAAATAGAAAGTTTTCAATAGGTCACATTGTTAAAAAAATGTAATTTCAGTGTAAGGATAATGACTACAATAGAGGAAAATAAACCCTGCAAACTTTCACCCTATTAGCATAATCAGTAAATATAAAAAGAAAATCACCTGTATACCATAGATGTGGGCCTGAAAGATGTTTTAGCTTAACATGACCAATGCTATTTGGTACCTAGACATAATTTCTGAATGAAGCAGAGCAATGGGTCCCAGCGGGTACATCTACATGTGCAATTAACCCAGCTGAATAAATTATGGTTCAGTTCACACTGGAGTTTATTGATATTAGTCACCATGTTTGCACATTTACCCAGGACTACAACGCACTGAGCCAAGGTGGAGCAGCCCTGGCTGGAACGGTGCCCCAGGGGCCAGCCTACCAGCCCAGGACTGCTATGACATGGCTCAACATGCTGAGGAGGGGCTGGGGCACAAAGGGCAAGCCAGCAGTCTCTACATTAAGGCACCCTCAGGCCCTAATAAGTCCCATCAGTGTCTACATGTATACTGTGGTACAGTAAATTATTCCACCATAGGATAGTACTTGTGTCTGGTAGTACTATCCTACAGCAGAGTTAATTAGTTTACTCTGTCCTAATATCACCACATATGTAGGCAGTGATGTTTTACTGCTGAGCTAATTAGTCCACTTCAAAATAAATATCTTGTGTAGATGTACCCAGTGTAAGGTAACCTTTTGTAACCCATGTCAACAGTAAGTTAACAGTGGTTTAACAGTATAAGACAGCAGAGCAACAAATGTCTGATATGAAAGATAATTGGCAGAGATTTCTGAAAAAAACATAGCATTAAGCAATTAAATATCTATCTATATATATGCTTTGTTATACAGCTTGCTAATCATAAGTGTTGCAAATTGAACAGCTAAAAGGTGTTCAACTAAGAACAAAGAAAGCACGTGAGCAGAAAAACCTGGTTGGAGAAATGGTAAAATTGTTCTGACATTCCCTCTAGCACTTTTTACTAGCCATAGCATAACAAGCTGTAACATGGTAAATCACGTCCATGTTACTTATTTAGCTGTCTTAAACTAAGATAGAAAAATTAAAGCAGGAAAAATGTTAGGGGGTAAATGCTGATTATATGGACAAGTGCCCCAACATCCTAAGAAACAGTATAAAACGCTAACAGAAGCATTGCAAATTCCAAGAAGCTTGAAGCCAACACTCAAGCAAATCCTGAATAGCACCTGGCCAACTGAACTCACTGTAGCCATTCAAATCCTTATGTAAGACTACATGCACTCTTAGTGATTTCTTAAAATTTAAGTACTGCATTGAAAGTCTTGATTACATAGCCAGACAAGGTAGGATTTCATTAGGATTTCAGAGCAGAATAATCTGACCAATCATTTCATTTCCCTCTATTCAACACCTTAACTAAATGTAATGCAACATAGAGATTCTGAAGTGAGATTTGCATGTGAAAATGTTCTTTTGTGTTATAGTGTATTTAAAGCATTCTATTCACATTCACTTTGGTCTTCCTGACAGTGCAGCTAATGTTATGGAATATTATATATGGTGGAAAAGGAGGAATGGGTGGAAATATAAAAGGACGTTTACCTGACCTGAAGCCCACTGAAGCCAAGCTTTCACTGACTTCAGTGGATTTTGAATTAGGACCATGGTTGCCAATTGGTCATAAAAAAGAGATAAAAATGCCTGCCCTTAAAGTTGAAAAAAAAAATGTAGCTGTCTTTAAAATGAACTAGTCAGTCATGAGTTTAATTGAAAATCTGGGCTCTGAACAAGGCTGAATGTTGAAGGATAGACTACCAGTGTGTGCCACTTGTTGTATGAGAAGAACAGCAGCTTGGCTTAGGACTCTGTGGCCCATGGAAGCCTCCATAGCGCCCTCCTCCAGCAATATGCTGCTGCTTCTGTTACATCTCATTGCCTGCCTGTACATCCCATTGATCTTTTCACAGGTAGGCAGTACCATGCAGCATTGAACAGGATGGGGAGGGGATGGTACAACCAAGATGGAGGTGCAAGGCCAGAGAAAAGAGAAGAACTGGGTAAGGAAATCCATGCTGGGACAAGAGAGAGAACCTAGTGAAGGCAGCACAGTATGGGATGCAGTCAAAAGTGAATACTGGACCCCTGTGGTAGGGACAGAGTGGTATAAAATCATTGCTACTGTAAACCTGGGTTGCTAACCCCCCCAAAAACTTTTTTACTGACAATCTATAAACGTTTTACTCTCAACCAATATTTTTTTTGTTACTATATTTGGTGTTAAATTTTAAATTTGATCTTGGTGCCTGTTGCTACTATCCAGGCCCTGACAGAAGATTTACATTTACATCATGTAAAATACATATCCATAAAAAAAGTATCAGTAAAAAGTCTGGTCCTGATTTTTCAAATATTTTCATACAAGTAACACCAAGTATACTCACAAGCATAAAAATATATGCATACATTTTGCAGGATAAAGATCTTATCTTTTATCAACATAAAACTAGTCTTAAACTCATATTTTTTTAATCTGATGAGTTTATAGCTAATATCTTTCAAAGTAAACCATAAGGCAATATTGAAAAAATCTTAAAATCTTATAAACTGACAATCAAGGGTAGAGAGGCACATAGGGTACCATGGTAGTTAATACCATATAAGGGCAAATGATAGCACATTACACAATAATATGAATGAACTTACATGAATAAAGTAATGTTGAATACTAGTCTAGAGACTACTTAATTGGTCATAATTAAAACGTGCCATTCTTTCTCCACTTTACATTTAAACCTGAAATAACTGCAGTGAACTAAATGGAGTTTAACTAGTGTAAGTGGATGGAGAATCAGTCTTAGTAAATACATATCTTCACTCTGGTAAACCTTAGGTATGAAGGACTGAGTCAGCTCTAAACCCGCTAAAATCAATGCAAGTGAGATGACTTGAACAGCCAAGTATAGCAGGGGTTCTCAACCTCATAAGACCCCTCTCCCTTCCTCCCATGCCCCACTTTGGAAAATGCTAACTCTTAGCTTTCACTTGTTTTTTGACTATGGAAAAATAATGCAACACTTATTCTGTCATAAAGCACAGATTCCCAGCTGAAATCTCTGTGCTTGTCTTGTGAAATATGTCTAGGTTTTATACTCCTACTAGTGTTCATACTCATGGCACCCTTAAAAGGATTTCACAGGGTAGGAATCATTAGACTAAAGGGACGAGAAGTAAAAGTGGGGGTACAGGGCAAATAATTGGAAGCCAGTAATTCAGGCTGGTTGACTGAGTGTTGTCACATCTAGCATACACATAGGAGAGTGAGATACAGATCCGAGCAGAAGTGGCTAAATAAGTACAAATGCTGTTCTACTTCTGTTTAAATACTGCAATTGTATTCTTGTGGACAATAAATCACAAGAAATAAATTCAATATGTAGCATAGGAAAATTTAAAAAGAATTATGGTAGACTTTTTTTTTTTTACAGCAGAAGGTGGGACAATTTCACCTGAAGAACTGTTAAATGAACAACATGGGAAACTTGAGATGTGAAAGACAGTGGAAAGTCATAGATAACCCAAAGCTTTTTTACCACTGACACTGGCAAAAGCTGACAGCTAACATCGGCTCCAGATGACAAAGTTCCACAAGACACGTAAAGAGCCAAACAACATAACCTCTGGCTCAGAACAGTTTATCTCTGTATAGACAGGTGAGCTGCAGCTTCAGTAAGAGTGACTATATGGACAACCAAAGGAGACATTACTAGCATATGGCTTAAAATAAAAGGACTTACAACCTATAACATAAGGGGTAAAAGGCTTTGAAATTGTGAAATACGTTTAAATTTGATCTGATGCATCCACCTTAAACATATGCACCATCTGTTCACTTCCCCATGCAGGTCATTTGGTTACTGTTTTCACCTTGCTGTGTCAGAGTACTATAAGGCTCATCCAGCATTTATGACCTGCAATTGAAAAATCCTAAAATCCAAAAATAAACTGACAGAGGCCAACAATGCAGTGTGGAAGAAAGTTTTGAGATAGCCTTGGACTGGGTTTTTTTTCATAGGGATGTGGGCTTGAGGAAGAGGGGTAATAAAAGAGGGGATTTACACAAAAGACCTAAATATTCCTTTAAATCTATGTATTGTGGGTGGTCCCAATTACTTAAATGAAACTCATATATAAAGAGAAATGCATATAGAAACTTTTTGCAGGGACCAAAGACTAAATTATTAAATAATAAATTTAATCATTTAGTTGTGACCATTAGTTGTAATATAATTGCCTATACATTTCTACATGTTTAGCGGGACTACCAACAAAATGCCAATAGTTTAAGAAAAGGCAGGGTCCTTGAGTGCACATTTTATGGGTATATGAAAACATTTTAAATTTATGGAAGCATTGTATAAAATATTGCCTGAAATTTTTAGATGACAAGCTAACATATATACCAGAATTAAAAGTTAGATGAAAGATTAAGAAAAAAGCAACAGGTATGTGATAAATTTAAGCTGCAGATTATCTTGTGTTAATAAAACAATAGAAAACATAAACTACTTTTCTCTCATAGATGCCATGCATTTATTGGAAGCAAAAATAGTTCCTGCACACCAAATCTTGGAGGGCCTACAAAATATTATATAGTTAAAAAGAAATAAATTACTTGTAGCATGTCAGCTTACTCTGATATGTAACATTTTCTCTTCCTAAAATTAAATGGGTTCGGCACTACTCAATATAGAAATTATTCATAAATGCATTAGCATGGGTTTGTGAAAAGGAAAGATTTATATGTATTTTATTGCCATGATACTTAAAAGATTAATTTCCATATTAACAAACTAAAGAAAAAATAAAAAGACTAAATGAGTAAATGTGCATTGTGTGACTGAATTATTTGCTGAAAACTGCACACCTTGCTACAAATTATTAGTTGAAATAAGTGTATTTGAATTTGGTCAAATATGGCTATTGACTTAGTTACTCAGGTGTATTGTAAGCCATTTTCTCTCTTTTCTTATATAATCACATCAAAACAAATATATCAAAATAATGTTAGAAATGTGAAGTTAAATGCTTAAAGCTTGAGAAATAGCATTAAGTTGGCCATATACCCACATCTACATCTCTTTCTCTTTATTCACCCCTTTCTCTCAATTCTATCCCCTTCCCTGCTACCCAAGCCACCCAGATCCCTTGATTCGTCATCCAATTCATCCATTACCTCCAGTTCTTCTTCACAATTCCACTTCATCCTCTCATCTTCTTGTCCCAATCTCTTGTATTGCCATACTAAGGCTAAAACGTCTTACTTTGTTCAACATTTTAGATTGGATACTTCCTCTATCTCCTTCTCCCAAATGCCTCCAATGGAGAGCATTCTTCTTGCTCTCAGCTCTTGTGCTATTGTCATAATGGTCTTTGATCACCAGAAGAAGCAGTTGCAAGGAGAGTTCTTTTTTACTCCAGGATATGATCAGCTCAGGTTGACTTTATGGAGAATTGAGGGGGTACTCATTCTAATTCTAATAATTCACTATAAATATACGGAGACTGTAACTTTTATAGGTTTACTACTTGGGTTGGCCAATTTTAGGTTGTTTATCCTAAGGACAGTAGAAATCAGATTTCTGAGGTGAGAGTAAACCCATTGTCAATGTATAAACTAGTTCCAAAATAGGAAAGACTAGAGTGTCTCAAAGAAACAGTTGCATTTTTTTTTACAAGGCCAAAAATGCATAATTTCTGAAGCACATATTCATAAGCGACACCATTTTCCAATGAAAATTTTCAAGGCAGCCCTGCTTGCTACTTTTTGGCCAATCACTTCCTGCCCAGGAACAGTGTGCCCAGTGCAGGTACAACATACAGCAGTGCTCCTTGCCCACTCTGTCTCCCTGTGCTATGGCTGCTCCCACCCCTTCCTCTGGCAGCAATGACTAGTATCTTGGGTCCCTGCTGGCTGCTGCATTGGCTCTGCCGCCCACTGCACTGGCCTCTGACAGCCAGGCTTGGTGGATGGTGGCCACTTCACAGCAGGGGTGCTGAATTTGCAGCTGGGTATCATGGCCTTTCTACCTGTCTGCCTCTGCCTTGGCTCATGCAGACCTACACTGGCCACTTGGACCCTTGGCAGGCGCACTTTAACTGCTGGCCGGGCCAGACTTGTGCCCTGGGGAAGCACAATGCCTCAAGAGCCATTGGCACTCCCTCACCACCTGCCTTGAAGTCCCTGCGCACAACTTTCCCCAGGTCATTGTCACAGCCTGTATTCTGCATAACATCTGCGAGGCCCAGGGAAAGCTCTTCTGTGAGGCCTGGGTGGAGGAGATGCAGTGTACAGAGAATACCTGGTGTCAGGAGCACCATTTGCAGCATCAGTGGCAGTGGTGCTCCCCCTCAGACTCCCGATGCCCCAAGACATCTGCACATGCACCAGCAGGGGACAGGGAACCAAATGCAGGAGGTTCTGGCTGACCATGTCCTCTAGCACTCTCTGCACTAACTTGTCTGCCCACTGCTCACTGGTGCTCTACCCTCCTTGCCTATACCAGCACCATGCACATTGCAGACATGTCTCACAAGAACAAATTTTTATTTCCCTCACATCAACCAGAGCCCTCTCTTTCTCCCTCCCTAACAAACAGAGCCTCTCTCAGCAAATACAGCCCCTCTCTCTCCTCCCCCTCAACAAGCAGAGCTTCTCCACCACCCAAACCACCCACAAACAATAAAAAAAATCTTTTCCCCATGAAAACTATTTACAATGTCCTTTGTGGGCTGTCCCAGGGTGGGGGACTATGGGGTGGGGGCTTCTAGGGGGGCAGAGCCTGGGGTAGGGGGGCCAGCACCCTGGCCTCTGGCTGTTCCCCATGGGTTTGCATACCACAGCAACTGCAGCTGGTGGGAGGCTTGCACAGAGGCAATGGAAGCTTCTGGTCCCTCAGGGGTTCTTCCCCTCCAGCACCCTATGGCCAGGGCCAGTGGGACCAGTATGCAGCTCTGGCTTCACTCCCGAGTAGAGCTGGGGCAAGTGGCAGGGCTGAGCCCAGGCAGGGGGCCTGGGTGGCACCAGACCCAGTTCAGGTTCCAGAGCAGGGGCTTTTGCCTGCTAGAGGAAGCAAAGGGCCTTGTCCCAGGTCCAGGCAGGGACCTGCTTCTGGCTGGTAGGCATCTGCCAGGGAGCAGGTGGTGCTGGTTTCTGGTGCTGGGCAGTGGGCTGCATAAAATACTAGGGCCAGTACACTGTGCAACAACCAGCGGTTGTTGTCTATGTACTGCACTGCTTGGGCCAGGACGGCAGTTAGCTCCCATAAAGCCTTGACCTTTATCCAGCACTGCTATGCTGATCTGCTATGCCTTCACTCCTGAATCCAGCCTAACAATGCCTCATAGATATGGGCATTGGAGTGCCCACCCTGATTGAACTGATGGTGCACCTTTGCCTCACCCCACAGTTCTATGAGGTCACCAGTCTCCTCCTTAGACCAGCTTGGGCCCTGAGTGCTGAGCACAGGTGTGGGCATGGACCTGACTGGAGAGGATACCATCTGGGATCCTGTGCCAGCTCTCTGGGCCCCTGTGCAGCTGTCCTACTGCTGCTGGGACTGGCAGCTGTGTATAAGAGGCTATGCCCTGCAACACTTGCAGGATCAGGGCAGACAACTGGAGATGTACTGCAGGCAGATGGAGCTGGCCCTGTTGGTGACAAGCTGTCTGCAGTTGGGGCGGGGGGCTGGCAGGTCTAGCTAGAGGCTGCAGCAGCCTGCAGCACCCTGCAAACTTTGACAGCTTGGTCCTGGCAGCCACATGACAATGCAGTGTTAGGCAGTCATTTTGGGATGTAGGTAGGCTTGTAAGACTAGCCTGTGGCCTACCCAAGGGGACACAGAGCTTGGAGTGACCTCAGGCTCCCTGCTGGTGTGCCCCAGGGATCAAAATGCCTGCAGGATTTTAAAGCCTGAGGCAGGAGCTGCCATAGAGACAGCCTAGCCCTGGGGCAGGAGTGACTCCCAGCCTGGAGCTCTGAGGTTAGCCTGAGGTTTTTCCCCTAGGGCAGGATGGCCCAGGAGCAAATTTGCTCCTGGGTCTCATCTACACATTTGTTACTGCACAGTAACTAATCTTACATAAATTTACTACCTACATTTTTAGGTAAAACGTTTACATACTATTAAGGATTTTTACTGTGCTGTGAGCATACACATGTAGATGCACATACTTACTTTGCAGTGAACTGGCCTACTGTGCATTAAAGCGTCTTGTGTAGATGAACTCACTGGATATGAAAATGTCAGCTCAAGCAATTAAAGTTTGATAAGCATTTGAAAACAGAATTTTACAAAGGAAAGTGTCATGTAACTTATAAGGCAGACAAGGTTCCTTGGGTGAATTTGATATCTTTTATTAGACCAACCCAAATAGTTGGAGAAATAACTTTTCTCCAACTATTTGGGTTGGTCTAATAAAAGATAACAAATTCACCCAAGGAACCTTGTCTGCCTAGGTCCTTAGATCAACATGGCTACAACCTAAACCCATGTAGCTGATAATGCAGTTACCCCAGAAGAGCTTGATGGATCATGGTATTTAGCTGGACTGTGTAAGATCCCTGTTTAAATCCTTTTATATATAAGGCAGAGCAGGGGCTCATATTTGGGATCACATTTCTATTTTGGATCTTGGAAAAATTTCCCACCAAAATTATTCCTGTTAAAAGTTCTGGTTTCAGTGAATAAGTAATTTCTGTCAAAATATTCATGGCTTATTCAAGTAGTAACACCCATAAACAGCAGCTGAATGAAGGCACAGAAAAGGGACCTCTATCACAGCTGCATGACAACAAAGATCTCAGACAGAGAAATTATTATGAACCTCTACATGTTTGAAAAGGTGCATGGAGTTTCTCATGAAAAGTACACTTCAATATTTAAACTAATCTTTCTGAGATTCTGTTCCTTAATAAACTTGAAAGAATGTTGGAGACTTCTTGAATTTATTTTCTGGCTGTTTCAAGCCTATTTTCTTATGCTATTTTGTATGTCTGAAGATGTGGGAAGAAGTGATTAGAGTGAACAGTGGTGATTTTTCCTACTCTGATCAACTCACACCATAATTCTTTCTTCCTTTTCTTTTTTAATCTTGTTACACACCAGGTTTGTTTCCTAGATGTTAATAATAATGAGTGTTTTACAGCTCCTAGGGTTGTGCATCCCTTCACAGAAAAATATGGACATTTTTTTCCAACTGCAGAAACTTTATCTAACTTGAAATATGCTTAGATGTGTGAAGGTAACAAAAAAAAAAAAAAAAATATAAAACAACCCTTTGTACATGGTATATAATCATATTTAAATCAAGATATTTGGAGTATATAAGATTAATGAGGACTCAATCCAGGTCTTACTATATCTCCTTTAATGTTTCATATAGAATTATATAAAGATATGTGTGTGTATGTGTGTGTGTGTATATATATATTTTTTAAACTGGATATAACTGAGTCCTTGCTAGTCTTGCATACTCACAATACTTGATTTAAACTTGATTATATACTCTCTGTGCAAAGGGTTGTCTTCTGTTAAAAGGGTTGCTATGTATAGATCTTTTAATTTTATATATAATTAAATATTTATAATGTATAATCATAATCTATAATATATAGATATATATATACACATACCATCCATATCTATCTATAGTGATTAGCTTACTTATTTTCAGTTTCTTTAGAGACCTTTAGCATTAGTCTTGCGTGACTTATTTCCAGTTGGTAATACAACTAAATCCACATTGCTGAATCATAGGTCTTCCTGTATAATTTGCCTTAATACAATAAAAAGTGGATCCTCAACCATTGAAATCATTCCAACTTAAGTCTTACAAACCATCAATCATCTTTCTGTGTCAGGATTCCAATTTTGAGCTGCTGCTATACCTATTTGTATGGCTTCAGAATGATAATCTTCATAAAACTAGCTGGCAAGGTTTTTCTCAGTTTTCATCCCTGGAGTTGTTATTTCTCTTTCCATACATCTTTCTGGAATTCATGGTTGCCCTACAAGTGACTAGACACATAGATAAACTCCACTCTCCATTGTAATGGATCAGTAACTCTATTCAGACCAACTATAATTTAAAAAAAAAAAACAGGGTAAAAGGTTTATTTTTATTGTTTTTAGGATTCTTTTGTTTTACAATTTGTTGTTTTACCTAACCTGGATGATATGTTGCTTGTACAACTCCATAAGCTGGACTACTTTCTGGTACATGTGCTGGAAATACTCCCCTCTAGTAGCTGCCCACAGGATCGACAATAATTGTTCTAATCTAGCTATGCTACTGTTCAAAGCAGGACCAGCCCCAACTAGATCATCCCATCCAAAGCTTTGTTCAGCCAGGTTTTGAAAACCTCAAGGATGGAGCTTCCACCATTTCTCTGTGTAACCTGTTACAATGCTTTACTACTCTCCTAGTGAGAAAATTATTCCTAATATCTAATGTAAACTTTTCTTGCTACAACTTGAGGCTGTTGTTCCTTGTTCTGTCATCTGCCACCACTGAGAACAGTTCAGGTCCATCCTCTTTCGAACCCCACTTCCAGGTAGTTGAAGGCTGCTATTAAATACCCTTGAACTTTTCTGTTCAATCCCCTCTCACTTTTCTTTAGACTAAAAAAGGCCAGTTCCCTCAGTCTTTCCTTATAAGTTATGTCCCTCAGTCCCATCATCATCTTTGTTGCCCTCTACTGAACTCTCTCCAATTTGTCCACATACTATCTATAGTGGGGTGCCCAAAACTGAACCACAGTACTCCAGATGTAGCCTCACCAGTGTTGAATAGAGGGGAATAATCACTTCCCTTGACCTACTGGTAACACATCCAGCAAGGCAGCCCAATATACCATTAGCCTTCTAGGCAACAAGGGCACACTGATGGCTCATAGTCGGCTTATTGTTCACTGTAACTCCCAGGTCCTTTTCTGCAAAGCTACTGCCCAGCTGATCAGCCCCCAGTCTGTACTGGTGTATGGCATTGTTCCATCCCAAGTGCAGGGCTTTGCACTTGTCCTTATTTCCTCTCATGAGATTCCTTTTGGCCCAATCCTCCAATTTGTCTAGATCACTCTGAATCCTAGCCCTACCCTCCAGCATATCTACTACTTCCTGCAGCTTGGTGTTATCTGCAAACTTGCTGAGGGTGTGCTCTATGCTGTCTTCCAGGTCACTGATGAAGACATTGAACAAAACCAGCCCCAGGACTGACCCCTGGGGCACTCCACTTGATACCAGCTGCCAACTAGACATCAAGCCATTGATTACTACACTTTGAGCCCGATGCTCCAGCCAGTTTTCTATCCACCTTACAGTCCATTCATTCAGCCCATACTCCCTTAGCTTGTTTATGAGAACACTGTGGGAGACCATATCAAAAACCTTGCTAAAATCAAGGTACACCACATCCACCAGCCAGAAGATGATAGTTAATGGCTCTGCAATCACATCAGCCAACACCCTCAACACTCTTGGGTGAATCCCATTTGGCGTCCATCTTTGTTAAGTAGACATAACGTATATCACTCAAACTAGAAGGAAAGTGACTTTTATGATCAGATGATGGGATTAATAAGTGATCATGTGTTTTAAGTGACATAGAAAGACACTGGACACCTCTTCAGTCCAAATTCTTTGTGTGTTCCATTCTTCCACTGTTATTGGTTTCTTTATGGCACACATTACAAATCTGAAAGATGCTTCTATAACTTTTAACTAGCCCAAACAGATATAGTTTTCCAACATTCTTTACTATAAGATGAAAACCCACATGCTTTAGAAACAAAGTCCAGTGGCATTATGCCAATATACCTGAGAATCTGTCCCCACTGAAGTTTGAATCTTAAGAATGCAAAGCATGGGAGCTTAACTTGTCATTAATTATGTATATTAGGATTAGAATAAAATCTTTATTTTAACAGTGTAGACATAGTTATCTATCTCAAAATGTAATATGAATGGATAAGGTAAACCTAAAGATAATGAGGAACTTGTATGCTTGGGAATGTTATTGTTCTATCACGCCTATTATCATCTTCTAATATAAATCCATGTTTTGATACCTGTGCCCACACCTATTGCAAGAGTAATCTGATTTAATTCAATATTTCTACTTACAGAACAGAGTGCTCTAAGCACAGGAATGTACCCCTATGAAGCCTTTTATCTGTTGGTGGTGGAGAGGAGTACTGGATTATTCTAAGGAAAGAAAACAAAATTCAAACTACTGTGCATGGGGGGAAGCATGCTTCCAGAAATCTTCACCACCAGTAACTCCCACTAATGAAAAAGGCAGGTGTTAATTTCATCTAATAGTCTTGTTTATTTAGTCAACCTCCTTGTGTGCATACATTAAAATGTCTCCATTTAATTAATTTAATTATATAAAAACATGACCATTTAAAAAGAAATTTTCTTTAGAACACAAAGAAGTACAGTGCAGTCTCTTTTGAAAGTTCATGATTACTCCCACTGATATAATACATACACTCCCACATATGAGTGGAACCTTTTCTATGAATATGAAAATAGTTGCCCTTTTACAGAATGGTTACACATATAACAAAATGCAACAAAATAATGCCATTTGCCACTCTCTCGGGTAATATGGCCACTATACTAATCATAATCAGAATGCATCAAGCCACTGAAGATTGACCTTCTCCCACTCCCTGAATCATAATTTCTTCCATATCTGTATTTTAAAGGTCTTAATTTGACAGGGTCCTGAATGCTAAATAAATTGCTGTACTTCCTATTCATCACATTATCAGTGTGAATATTACTAAATCGAGACTATTTTTTTTCCAAAAGCCCATGTTGACATTCTGAGTCATGCTTTCATGACTTCACAGTTGGATCACTGTAATTTTTTTTAGCTTAGTATTTCTATATCTCCTCTGAATCATTTGAAATTATCCAGCATTCAAAAAAAGAATATTACTAAATGAAAAGGCAATGGCAGGACTCATGAAAGATGCCAGCTGACAGCATTGGATATTACAGTCCATTATTTATTTAAAAATAGGTCTGAGTATAGCATCAGCAATTCAAGCTTCCTTTCACTGACCTATAAGTGAACCTCAATGACCAAAACTGAAGAATCTCCACCTCCCTGCACACAGAATGAAAATAGAAAGGTTAGCACAGTAATAGAATAAGAAATAAGGTATGTGGCTTTTTGAGAAAGTATATAAATAGCACAACTTTAAACCATGCTTGAGAAAACTAATTGACCAACTTTCTTGTGAAAGTTCTATATGGAATGTACAGGTCATCATTAATTCCCAGAACTCTGTAGATTGCTTTTCTATGTAGTCTTATTTTATTCTAGTCTTGAGAAAGTATAAATTATCATATAAGCCACCTCATACACTCAGTAAATTTGGGTTGTTTTGCCACTACACCAAATTTGGGTACAAGGGACAAAGGACTGTCCAGAGCTGGGGTATTACCCTGGGACTTTGGAGACATGAGTTCAACTCCAAGTGTGGCCCAAACTTCCATGTGGAACCTGGTTTACATTAATACTTCTGCTGATTTTTCTGTATGAAGAATCATAATGGTATAGCTTATCCTAGTTGAGGAAACTAGAATACATTATTCTAGTATCAGCACTTTTATAACAATATATAAATACCAAAAGTTTAGCTCTAATACTTATACCAAAAATATTCCAAACTATAGCTAACTATAGCAAAATTAATAATAATCTCCTCCAAGAATAGTCTCTTTCTCAAATCTCCCTCAAATTTTCAGGATTTCTTTTAAATTTCTGGACTTCATGATTGAAAGTATTATCTGCATGCCCCTTAAAAGCTCAGAAACATATAGAAAAATTAAAAGAGCCCAAAAAATAAAACTTAAAAAAAATATAATTTTGAGACAATATTTTACATGCTGAGGCTTGTTTTGTGATTTTTTGGACTTTGGGGATAGAAAACACCACTTCAGGGAAGAAATGCAACAGCAATTCTTAAGAAATTGGAGCTTCCTGAAGATGGCAATCATTCTCTGGATTTTGAAGGTATGTACCTTCTTGTGTATTTAGTATAATGATTATGGGTCTTATCCTACTCCTATTGGGCATTTACTTACAATTTTTTTTTTGCTGCAATGTGCCAGAGATCTGCCACGTGCATGTGCAAGCTGTCCATGTGCAAGCTGAGGCAAACTGCGCTGCACTACATGCAGTAGTATAAGCAGCAAAATGCATGCCAGCGTACAGAAAACAGCAGCAATGCACTTTTGAACTAAATCACCTCTGAGGTATTTTAGTTCAAAAGTGCACTGCTGCTATTTTCTGTGCACTGGCACATGTTTTGCCACTATACAACTTTAAGTTTTGCACCACTGGGTGCTTTTCAAAGCATCCAGCGCTGTAGCAGTTTGCATGTGTAAAAATGTCCATTGAAATGACTGTGAAACTGGCTATTGATCTGAAACAAATCAGGGTCAGTTCTTGTGTTTCATAATTTATCAAATATTTAATCACTAACAGTAGTACTAGATTATTAGTTTCAATTAAGTTAAATGTCTTGTATGTTTTAGATTTGAATACTTTCTTAAGAATTACTTAGTCTATATAGAGTAGCACTGTCAAACAACCAAGCAAGAAGTCTATCCCCAATCTTACAACTGTCTGATAGTGTGATTTTGCTGCAGGCAATTTATTTTTTCTGCATCCTATTTTTCTCATATTTGAAATTAGGAGGACATTTTTTCACCATCTTTGTGAAGTAGATTGAGGTCTTTGATGAATGGCAGTATATAAAAATAGTATTGTCTCAAATGCTATAAATGTTAAAACCCTATTTCTCCTATTCTTCACAGATGACTCCATAGAAATGCTAACACTGGCATGCAATAGTCAGAGTGAGTGAATTAGGAACATCACTCATGAGAAAGCAGTACATTAATATGAATTTTGCAGTATGTTTAGGATAATACTAGATTGTCAGGAAGAGAATGAATTTTACTCAGAGAAATTTCTGCTACTTATTTTTAACTCAAAATAAATTCAGTCAATTACCCTGGTTGTGGGGCTCCTGCTTTGCATTGGCTTCCTGTCAAGTTTAAAACTGATCTTAAAATCCTACTTTAAGCTGCAAAGGACTGAAAAGGCTTGTTCTGTCATCCATATGAAATCGTGTCTCTTTTACTCCCACATGTGACCTAAGGTCTGAAACTGCTGGCTGTTAAATTTTTTCATCTCATCATAAGTCTCAGACTAGCTGGGTTTTATGCCATTTTTCACTAACATTCTGAATAAAGTATCACCATAACGTATAAATGAATATGATGCTCTCATTCCAAAAGAAAAAGTAAATCTTAATTTAAGTCTATGTTATTTAGATGGGTTTGAATCAGCACTCTGACTCTAAATGTACTTACCCATAATGATTTGCACTAAGTAGGTACCACAGATGTGCAGTACCTCTTCACATCAGCTATATATTTATGTATAAAAATATAGATGAAGGAACCTAACGTTATTCATACCCACAACTCCAATTCTGTCAACACTTATTAGTGTGTTTTGTTTTAAGCATGAATAAAAGGACTAGTCAGTGATTAAATGTGTAGCTAAGAGTTTTTAGGCCCAAATCCTTTCATTGTAAAGATAACATTATAAACATTATGGAATTATTTTGCAAAGTAAGTCTGTGCTTTAAAACACCAGACAGATAATAATTTCAGTTCTCAACTAAAGTTTTCAAAAGGATAAAATTTGTAGTGGTGTATCAATCAAGAGAGAAACAAGCATAGATACAACAAGTAAATGGACATATAAAAACTCATAATGAATTTACTAATATTTATCATTTACCTAGCTGCTTCAAAGGTAATTTGCTTAAGGAAAGCCAAAATTGGGTAAGAAAAAAAAATGCTTTACAAAAGTCATTGAGGTTTTTTCTTCTTTGGATATCTGTCACAGTCAAAGACAATTGCCTCTCATGATTGTGTTATTTGTGTGTCCAAAGATGGCTGATAATACATATCCAGGATTGACAGACCTTACTTCAGCTTGGAGATGTGTCTGTGTGGGGTGAGTGGCGCTGGATTCTTGATTTGGTCCATTACATGCTGTTTCTGCCACTTCTTCTGCTTTTTCATCTCCTGCTGTTATTGTGGGGTTTCAACATACTGAGATCTTTGCAGTGGATTATTCCTCCATTTACGGCATGCCTGAGTGATAGTTTCCCAACAGTTGACATTGACATTCAATTTTTTTTTTTTAATTTAATTGGCCTTGAGAACATCCCTAAAGTGGTTTCTTTGCCCTCCTCTTGTCTGGGCTCAGAGAATAAAACCTGCCTTGTGAGTCTGGAGTTGGACATCCAGACAACATAGCTAGCCAAGAAAGTTAATGTTGGATGATCATTGCCTCTGTACTCATGGTGTTTGCTTGCAGGAGGACACTAATGTTTGTACGTCTGTCTTCCCACTGGATTTAGAGGATCTTTTGCAGGCAATGTTGATGGCACTTCTCCAACAACTTTAGATGTCTCCTGTACATAGTCCGTGTCTCAGCTTTATATAGCAAGGTGGGGATCATGACTGCTTAATAAAACATGAGCTTCAATTTGGATCTGATGTTGTGATCTTTGAATACCCATTTCTTCAGGCGTTCAAAGACTGAACTTTCACATTTGAGTTGATTCATAGATTCATATACTGTCAAGTCAGAAGGGACCCTGAAGGATCATGTCCAACCCCCTACCCCAGGCAGGAAAAGGACCATGGTCAGATGACCCCAGCCAGGTCCCTACCTAGCCTCCTCTTGAAGAACTCCAAGTTAGGTGATAGCACCACCTCTCTTGTCATCCCGTTCCAGATTCTGGCAACCCTTATTGTGAAAAATTTCTTCCTAATGTCTATCCTGAATCTACTTTACACTATTTTGTACCCATTATTCCTAGTTAGTCCTAGGGTCACCCTGGCAATAGTGCATCTCCAACTCTTTGTTATCCTCCCTTGATAAATGTATAGGCTGCTACAAGGTCTCCCCTTAGGCATTTCTTGAGAAGGCTGAAGAGATCCAGATCCCTCAACCTCCCCTCGTAGGGTCTTGCATGGAGGCCACTAATCATATAAGCGGCCCTCCTCTGGACCCTCTCCAGGTTCTCTGCTTCCCTCTTGAAGTGCAGCACCCAGAACTGGATACAGTACTCCAACTGCAGCCTGACCAATGCCGCATAGAGGTGGAGCATCACCTCCCTCAATCTGTTGGTCATGCATCTGCTAATGCATGATAAGGTGCAATTGGTTTTGTTGATGTCTTCATTACACTGCTGGCTCATGTTCTTGAGTTCCTTACTCAATGTTGGATTTCATTGTCGATGTCAGCCGTCTCTGAGAGATGGCTTCCAAGGTACAGAAGATAGTTTACATTCTCCCGAGTCTCACTGTAGATCTAGATTACTGGAGCTGGAGACTGTTCATTAGGAGCTTTCTGGTGGAGGACCTTAGTCTTCTGAGTGTTAAGTATCAGTCCCATTTTCTTTCTTGCTTCAGTAAAGATGGTGATGATTTCCTGAAGTTCTGCTTCCAAGTGACCACACACTACAGTATCATTGGCTTACTCAATGATTAAGGTTGAGTTGGTCTTGGTTTTGGCTTGGAGTTGGCCAAGGTTAAACGGCTTACTATTCATTTGGTAATTTATCTCCACTCCCACAGGAAGCTTGTTGGTGATCAGATGTAGTATCACAGCACAGAATATTGAGAAAAGTGTTGAAGAGTCGATGCAGCCTTGCTTAACTCCCATTTTAACCTCAAAGGGATCTGTCATATAGTCATTAATGAGAACCACTGCTCCCATGCCAGCATGGAGCAAGCAAAGAATGGTGACAAATTTTGGTGGGCATCCATGCTCCAGAAGGACCCTCTACAAAGTTACTGAGGGTAAAATTCAATTAACATAATTTCTGAGACAGACACAAGGGACCAAGACATAAGAAAGACCTCAGAAGAAATCTGGCAGAATTAAATGGAACCTGGCTGTCAGATCATAAAAGCAAAAACTAACAACAGCAATATAATACGTTAGGTTAAAACATAGGTTAAAACCTTGAAACACCAAGGAGAAATGTTTTCAAAGGGTAGAAAGGAATCACAGTGGATGTTTTAATATCAAACAGACAAACAAACAAAACCCAGATAATTTCCTTCAGCACAATCACATATGATAAGTTGACGAATGGTGTAAAGGACTGCTATATAGAAAACAAGAGGACAGTTAATTCTATAACCAATGAATTCTCCCTTCATACACAGTATATGTGTTTTTCTCCATATTGTACTTTAAAGATGCATGATTTTAGTGAAATAATACTGAGAACAGAAATTATATAAAGGCACCCTTTCACCAGGGTAGTAACTGGCCTGGCATTTCTTGGGGACCCCCATGCCACCAGGAGCTTCACTAGGCTACCCATCCATGGCAGGGTACAGTTTTAGGTCATGCCCAGGACCAGGAGTCTCCAAACCATCCCCATAAGCTTTTGCTCTTACCTCCAAGGTCTTCCTGGAGCAGCAAAGGTCAGCAGGGAGACGTTTCTGCCCTGCTGCCTGGTCACAAACTGCTCCCCTTCAGCACAGATAGCTGGGCATTAAATAGTCACCCTCATCAGGCATCTGCCCTCTCCCTGGCCTAGCACTTAAAGTGGCAGGCACCAACAGTACCCTGCCACATATATTAATTCACTCAACTGAAGAATAAAGCTTAAGTTTTAGATATATTCCTCTAAAAAAAAGAAAACTATTTCTGAAGCTTTGAGTTTACAGTAAATTCTTTAAGCAAATACCTAATTGCTCACATGTTTAACCTACCTTTCTGGACTGGGAACATCAAAATTGATAAACTCATGATAAAAAAAGTAAAACAAGACACCCTCCCCACATAAAAGAAGAAGAAAACAATGTAAGAAGCAATATATCCTTAGAATCAATCATCACTGAAATGATATATATATATACACATATATATACATATATGTGTGTGTGTGTGTGTGTGTATACAACCCCTCACCCAATGACACCCACCATTTTTTTTTTCCAGAAGAAACCATTAAGAAGCTTACCAGGGTTGAAATCCAAAAAGTCTATCACATGCTGTGGGGCAGAGGGAAGGTGCTTTAATTAGATTGTCTCTGAAAGCTGCTCTAATTAAAGCATCCACAGTGTCACATATATTCGGTGTCCCATTCTTCAAAATGACAGTGAGAGTGCTTCAACTAAAGCTTGCTCAATGAGCTTTAGTTAAAGCACCCCTGCCACCATTTTGAAATGCAGGGACACTGAATACATGTAACATGGCAACTGCTGGAGCATGTGCTAGAGCATGATAATTAGCATGCTCCAGCAGATTCACAACAGACTCAGTCAGTTGGGTCTGCTCTAATGTGTGCTAAATAGCATGCATCGGAGCAGAGGCCCCTCATGTGTCTAGGCGCCCAAAGTTTCTAGTTTTCTGTTTGTTCTCTCACAAAGGGTTCTTTAAGCAGATGGTAGATCAGGCTGTGAAACATCAACTTTTGAGATAGTGAGTGTAACACTGATGGGGTTCTTTACTCTGGGAAAGATACATCCATAGTGTAAGTACTGATTATGGGTAGTAGGCAACATGTCTTTAAATAGTTTATTCATTAAAACTGAAAAACCAGTATTAATGATTTATTGCATAATCTGATGAACAGTCAATTAAATAAATTAAAGTTTAAAACATTATTTCCATATTTTTAGTATTATTTTTCATTTCTTAAAAAATCTTGCTTCTGATTTATAAAAACCATCTCTAAAATGAAATAAATTGTTTTATTTTAATATTTGCTATGTTTTAAGGTGCCAAGAAAAAAAAATAAGAGTAATTTCAAATTGGCACAAACCTTTTTTTTTTTTCTTAAAATGTTCTTGGTTTAATCAGAGAACAAAAATATTTAAGAATCCGAATATCACTAGTTAGAAGATAACGGAAAATAGTGTACTACAGGGAAAATATTTAAAAAATAGGGTTCTCTAAAGGGGATGACTTGACCTCACATCCTGAGAACAGCTAAGTATCTGAGGATTGTAAATACCATATTCAAAAGTGACTTAGATATTTATGTCCACACTTACAGATGCACTTAGATTCTAGATGTGCATATTGACGTCTATTGGAATTTTCAATATGATCACATTCACAATGTACAACAGATTTTCATAGCTTTTATTAAATGATCCATAATTCCTGGATGAGAAGGAGAACTAGAGAATAAATTTATATGGTTATGCAATTTATTTATATGGTAATTTTCCAATCTCAGAAAGCTATATTTAAAACCCTGATGACCAAAATAGATAGAAAAATTATCTTCAATTCATCATCAGTTTACCTCCCTGAGGAAGAGCTTAAAACCCAGTCTCACACAAAAAAAGAAAAAATCTACAACTGTATATCTTTTGTCATTCTATATTCTTTGTTGATGTAGGGAGTATGGTTCTTGATAAGAGTTTTGGCAATATGATGTTGCTTAATTTGCTCTCTACAATTACATATACAAAGCAACTGATTAATGCATACAAAAAATCCTCACTTTATACATTATGAGAAAGGTTAAGTAGGCAGAGACATTATTTAGTACCTATAGTGGCATAAATCCTATCTGACGTCTGATAAAGTGAGTTTGAGATCACAAAAGCTCATGCTATTCATTTCTGATTTAGTCTACAAGGTGCAAATCTACTCTGCCTTCTGCATAAACCCCATTGTGCACATTCACACGTGCAGAGGCTCAAATAGGAGCGGCACAAATTTTTATGCCGGAGGTTTTGCTTCACTACATGTACCTGAACATGCACTTTGGTATGGGGCAGGTTGTAGCACTTGGGGCAAACTGATTCTGCTCAGCTCTTCCCAATTCTTCTGCCAGGGGAGCTAGAGCCTGGGGCCAGCAGCTGTGGGCCAGAAAACTTGCCCTGCAGCTCAGGGCTATTTGCTCTCAGGAGCTTCTGAGGCCCGGCCAGTTTACACACGGGAACACTAACCTCCCATGCAAGCTGGATTGCAGCAGCAAACCTGAACTACAGTGTACCCTGTCCCCTCTACCCACTGCAGAAGGCTGGCATTGGGGGTTGTTTCCTGGCTGTGTCCTGCTACCGCCTGCGACAGCATCTGCTGCTTTGGACCTGCAGCCCCATGTCTCCACTCTTGCCAGACCTGGACGGGGATTGCATGGCTGCCTGGGCTGTAGCATGGGCACTGCAGAAAAGCTGTCTGCACCTCTGGGACAGCTGCCAGTGGGCTGTGGCTGCACAGCTGGCCTTTGTGCAGCACTGCTGCCCTATATATCCCCACTCTGCCATCTGGGCAGCTATTGCCTGGAAGACATTCTCAGTGTGGCATCCTGCTTTGAACTGTCAAAGCATGCCTTCCTGGCCCAAAATGACCATGAGGTCATCCACCCCATTTGCTGTCCAGCTGGATCCCGGGTGCCAGCCCTCAGCAGGTTCCTTTTCCTGGGTCCTTCCATTTGCCTCACCAACGCTAACTCCGATGTTCTCTATTTAAAAACTGCAAATTCTCTGATAAAAAATCTTAAATTCACTCTAAATTATCACAAAATCCATGTTCTTCCACAATTAAAAAAAATGACCACTAGATCAGTTGGGCAATGTTTTATTGATATATTTACAATTTTAAAGTAATCTTCTTCCAGGTGGCTCATAAAAATATTGGCATACAATGGAGCCATTTTGGTGCCCATAGCTGTTCCCTGTCAAGAAAATTTACAAAACACTTCCCAGAGACGAGACTATGAACTCCACTTCATCAGCCTTCTGGATACTAAAAATCATGGACTTAAATATAGACATTGGATTTATGACACATTATAACCTGCCTGACATCTGACTCCCCAGGTACTTCTCCATTATTCATCCACCTTCTCTTCCCCCAACTCAGTCTGTTTCTTGCCCATTGACTCTTCAATCTACATCTTCACTGACTGCCAATCTTGTATGCATACCAGCCTAGCCTTTGGCTTCTTTACTTTTTATTCCATCCAGGAAGAGCACATACCAACTGCTGTAACTTCCTTAGCCTGATGAAGGGTTTTTTGAACCCAAAAGCTTGCTTAAAAATTGTTTTCCAACTATTTAAGCTGGTCTAATAAAAGATATCAGATTCACCCACAGAACCTTGTCTGCCTACTCCGAAACGCTCTGACCGGATCTGTGTGACCTTAGAAGACACCTACTCTGTCTCTCTCGGGGCTCTGAACCAGTCCCCACAATCCTCCACTGAGCTATATCTGCTGAGTGTCTGGCTTCCTCTGTCCCTCTCTCTCTGTCTCCCTCAGTTGCTATCCTTGACTCTTTTTAGTCGCTGAGCTTCTCCATATGCATGCAAGCTGCTTTTTGAAAAGGGGGTGAGGTATTGCCTCCCATCCTTTCTGGCTTTGTTTCAGCAGCTCTCCAGGCTGCACCAGCCCTTGTCAGCAAGGTAAGCTTTCCTTTAACCCCTTCTTGTCTTCATTTCTCTTACAACTGGCTTCAGGGTTGCCTCGGTGCACAGTCGTGGATCATAACATGCCCTGCTGTTTTCTGTGGGTATTTTTTTTTTGATACCTGGATTTCCAGGTATCAAATTTTGAGCTCATGCTGCAAATACACAGTGTGGGGAACATTTTTTGTTCCCAGTGTGCCTTTTGTGGCATCTCAAAGCAGTTTGAGATACCACAAGAGACCCATGTGCACTCCTTTGGACATGCCTATCCAGTCACTCTGAGCCATGGCACAGAGGAGGTAGTACATAATAGTTCCTAAAATTATTTCATTTGTAATCCTGGATATGTTCAAGTTTGGTCCTGGATTTTGAGCATCATCCAACCTTTTTTTTTATTTTTTATTCAGAACTGTTTTACCACACCATATTCAACTGTGAAAGTAGTAGACAATATAATTAGAATGGTCACAGCATATACAAAGTTACATTTTTGTAATTACAGTATGCCTACAGCTATAGACAATGTAATTCAAGTATAGCTGTTTACTCAGGCTGTGTGCACACATTCAAATGACCTAGGAATTGTGGGACACGATTCCTAGTTGGTGCTCGGGAACCGGCCGCAGTTGTGTGTCAAGTAGGGGCACTGAGTGGTGGCACCAACCCAGATACGCTCAGGGATGCCAGATGTTAATGAGAGAGAGAGATGGATGCTGAGACAGATGATTGATAAGATAAAATTATAACTTTACTTACAGGCCGCCAAGAACAAGGTGGTTGACAGTTGAAGTTTCTTACAAGGGCTCTTTACAGGAACACAGCAACACAGCTACACAGGTACAGACGGACAAGTTCACTACAGTCGAATGTGATGGCGGTACAAGTGCGATGCCTGGCAGGGCAACGCACGGGTCGTTCCGGAGTTTGTGAGTTCTAGCTATAGGCCGAGGCAGCCTATGCTAGTATTCCTAGGGGTCTGACCAGAGCCCCAGATAGTTGATCAGGCTATCTCGGTGGGTGCCTGGCTCTAGGAGCCACGCGCTAAGGCGCGCAGTCCTCTTTATAGATTCTCCAGCCAGTCAGGGTTCCCCCCACCCCCGGTGAAACATTCTAGGGCCCTGCATGCTGATCCAGACAGTCATGCTCTAGGGGTAACTCCTGACTAGCTAGATCATAGGTGGTCATGCAACCTTTGCATGATGGTCCATATCACGGTCGCTTCTCTGCCACTGCATCACCGAATGTATGAACAGGTAGCCATGTCACCTAACCTTCGACACAACTTAATTTTTAAAACAACAATCTGGTGGAGTCATTTTATCCACTGACATGCCCCCTTGACTACTGCCAGATTGTTGCATAAAATGTACTAATTACACTCCACTGTCTGTCGAAATGTCCCACTCTTGGTATAGATAATCAGGTTCCTCCCCGCTGATATCAGCGCTGGACAGCTGAGTATAAACTAAAGTGGATAGTGTGGCTACTCTTTTCTTGATTGAGTCAACAACGCAACATCCTACGCAAACACACAGTAAGCAACTGAATAAAGGTAGTAACAGAGTTAATAATGGGGCGAGTATGCTCATTGCTAATGAGGAAAAACTCCAACCAAAACTGGAGAAAAGGTCTGCAAGCCAACCACTGCTGACTTTCGCTATGGCATTAGCACCTTTAGCGGCCTTTTTAAATCAACTCCAGTTGGATCATTAGTGGTACGGTCACATTAGGAATTGAAATACAGCAGTACTCATCAGATAAATTTAGATATTTGCATACTCCTCCATTATGAAGTAACATAGCATTTAGGGCAAGTCGATTTTGCATAGTCATTCTCGAGGTCTCCTGTAACTGCCTGTTCAGTAGGAATAGAGCTTCATTGTTGGTGTAGAAGCCTATTTCTACCTCCTCTGCCTCAGTGCTCGCTTCTGGTGCCACTTGGGTTAGGAGCAGGAACAGGTAGATGATGGTGACTTTATGCCTGATCGTATAATGGAGAGTTGTCACCATCGTGGCACTCTCGATGACCTCGGCTAGGACTCCAGCTAGGGTCTGTGTTGGTCTGTGTTTAAGAAGAAAAAGCTAGATTTGGATTCCTTCTTAAAAATAGTGGCCTTACACCAATACAATTTTGCAGAATGGGAGATCAAGGCCAAAAGGAACTAGCCACCCGCATGGGATTCAAATACAAGAAATTAGACCCAGACAAAAAGGCCCAACAAAAAAACGATTAGCAGCCATTGATGCGGGTACCAGCGGCCACTTCAGAAGTGACGAGCGCCCGTATGTAACTTTAACTGTACAAAAGTCAGATAGTCAAGAAGAAATGCCTGTGCGTTTTCTATTAGATACTGGCACACAAGTTAATGTCATTAGACCCAATGTCTATCATCGAAAAACTTCAGAGGTAATATTCATGCAGGGGCTCCATGCGGTTGCCAGTACCCCTGTGGTAAGGTTTAAAGTCAACGGCAAGATCCTATCAGGGACCCTAGGGAGCATAAACATCTTGGGGGTCCCTGGAATTAAATCATTGCGATTACAACCACACCTTACCTCAGCCCTGCCATTAGAAATCCTGGAAACAGAGAGGCACCAACTGACCATGAAGAACCTGACGTCATGGAGATACAAGCCAATAACAACGAAAGAGAGCCTGCGAGCATCTATTGAAAAGCTACTACAAAGCTTTCAACATCAAGGTTGTATAAGCGAGGTGAAATCTTCCACTTACCTTTCACCCAGGTGGGGCATTCCAAAGCCGGGAAGGCCATCAGAAGCCCGACTAGTGGTTGATTATGGGCAGGCCAACCGCCGATGCACCTTACTGCAAATGCCTGCAAACCATACGATTACAGAAATCATGAATGACATTATAAAGGTCCAGGCAGGAGGAGAATGGTGGGCAGGGACATTGGATTTAAGAGATATGTTTTATTCAGTCCCAATAATAGACAACCAAGGGATATTAAATATGTGTGTCTGTGGTAAGATCTACCAATGGAATGTATGCCACAAGGATACCAAAACTCCCCAGCCCTCGCGGCTGCCATGATGAATAATGGCATACAATCTTTTAGAAACATCTATGCAGATGACGTGGTAATAATGGGACGTCATCGAGAAACCGTACAGCAGGCAGCCACGAACCTGAGGACCCATCTGCAGAGAGAAGGCTGGAAGGTAAACGATGATAAGTCCATGAATGAACCAGGTTGGGACATCTGAATTGGCTTCGAAATTATGTAGCACCTCCACATCTCAAAGTGGTACAACGCATTCAACAACAGCTCTGAAAGAAGTCTAAGAATCAAAAACCATGGACAAATTACGACCAGAGGGCTTTAGAATTGGTACTAACGGGACTGACTAACACTCACCTGACAGTGCCGTCAAAGAACACTCCTCTAAACATCTATGTAGGGTTCACGAAAGAGTACATTTCGGACATTGCTAGAAACACTGAGGCCAAACACCCAGTATACATGGGCCACCGCACCCTGCAAGAGCATCAGCATAGGTATGGGTGTCTAGCAAAGGCTATGTTGGCTACCCAATTGGTAGAACACTTAGCTACATATACAGGAACTCTGATTGCACTGGGAGGATCACTTTTGACATCGTTAGACCCTGGTAAGTTCTACTCAGAGTATCAGGGGATCACGAAGACATGGTGTGCAGTAGTATTGAGGTTTTAATACTACTGATCAGGATGGAAAGCTTTAGAAGGAGATTTACCTCTGTATGAAGATGAAGAGTCCGTCATACCTAAATTATACATGACAACTAAACCAGGTTGGGTGGCATCAGATGGAACCTCAAGAGAAAATGGAGTTTATGGATTTTATTGTAAGCCCTGCGAACTCACTGAAATCCATGAGGCACATAACGGTGAATCAGTTCAGGCATCAGAGCTGAGGGGATTCCACCTAGCCCTCGTGCACATTCAAGGTTCCCATGATAACACCCTGCCAGTTCCTATCATTACAATTGACTCTGAGTACATATATAGAATCATGACTAAAACTGCTAGGGCTACAGAACATCTACAAAT
>JAGPOW010003245.1:888619-922790 GCA_030014935.1 Caiman crocodilus
ACAACAAAAAAGAGAAGGTGTGGTTAGCGGTACCCACAGCCACAACAACACAACCAACGCCTCTTCCTGGAACAGTTGAAAGGATAGGAAGCTATCCTAATACTTATTTTATTTCCCTGACAGCAGCCACACCACCACGCACCCTCCTTCCTGGTCCACCATAATTGGTTGAGCCAGAGGAATTAAAAAGGCTTCCCAAGTAATAATCAGACACAATATTGTATATATATGTATATATTTATATTAATTAGATGATGAGTTTTCTTTTCAGGTACCTTTTATATTGATTTATATTGACCCTAGGACTCCAGCTAGGGTTCTCTCCTTCCACTGCATGTTGGGGGACATCTTTGGAGATGACCTGGGGGATGAGTGTTTCTTCTCCCGCCCCTCCCCTACTTGTACGATTGGACTGGCTGGGGCTGCTTCCACTTTACTGGCCCTTGTGAAGTTTGGTAATTCTGTAAGGATGTTCCCTATGGGACTGCCTATCAAGGTGTGTAGCATTACCTTTAGCAAGGGGATTTGGTCACCTCTGTATAGTTCTGCGCGTGCTCTCACTGCATCCGCCTCCAAGGGAGCTCTACCTGGTTCTCTGCACCAACGGTGTGGTCAGTACTCCTGTCACTCCTGTTCGTTCAGCATCACTGGCCGTGCCTCCGTGTTCCATATCAGGTAGCTCATACCAGCTATGGAATAAAGCAGCTGTAACGGAGTCGGATGAGATGGTGGATTTGTATGCCACTTGTGAATTTGTGCCAAAAGGGTTGGAACTACCACTGCACTTATTGGTATCGGCCAGACCCAGTTGTTAGCAATTTGGGGTTGGTCCGTGCACATTCCCCTGCTCCAGACGGGAAGCCTCATCAGAGTAATGGCTTCCTCCATGTCGAGTAATTCGCCCCCATGATTTAATATGAGATGTCCCACCCACATTACTGGGGTCTCTTCTGGGCTGATTTTGGTTTCTCTAATTAAATCCTGCATCTCCCCCCTTGTCCGGGTCCAGAAGACCGCAACCATGCGGGTTACTTCACCCTTTACTGTTGTTTTAATAGTGCCAATCGGATTTACTTGGAAGGTGGGGACACTCGCGGTGTTGGCCTTCTCAGAGAGACTGGGATATACTGAGGGGATGTTGTACGGTGGCGGTGAGGCAGGTGGCGCTAGGGGGTTGGTGTTTGGTCCCTTCCCTAGGACTGCAGGGGGTGCCAGAGTGCGGCTCTCTGCATTTCCTGGTGAGCTGGTAGGGAGTGCTAAGGGGCCACCATTTTCCTCCCCCTCTGGGGTGACTTACTCCTCCCATCTTGTGAGCTGCACCTTGCTTACCCGCAGCGTCCGTTAGATCTTTTTGCGCCTTTTCTTCACCAGCCATATTCTTTTCCTCAGCATCGCCGCCATTTTGAGTCTTCTGTTTTGTGAGCTCTGCATTCTTGTTGGCGACATCTTGTGCCAGGGCCTCAATGTCATCGGCCTGTTTCACTGAAAGTCTTAGAAGCTTAGTTATTGTTCTGAACATTATGTTAATAACTTTTCCCTTTTTCCATTTCTCTCCCCTACATCTCCATCGGGAGGACTCTCGCCCCTTTTTCTCTAATTGCTCCCTGACCTCCGTTAGGATTTCACTCTCTCTACTCTCCTCACAGAGAGTGGGGCAATTGAATCTGTTCGATGGAGTATTACAGCCGCTACTCTGTTTTATACATTTGATGCATATCCCATATTCTTGCCTGGGATCTTTATCTTTATTGTCGGTGATTTCTTTTGATGTTATCTAGGGAATTATGTCCTAAGCTTTATCGTAAGGTCGATACCTTACCTTACTGGACTTGACATTAAACAGGCAAATGCAGCTGGAGTGAGTTTTTCCATGGTCCACTCCCTTTTGCCTTTGGGGTTTGCAGCGGCGGTTGCAGAGATGTACCCTTTAATCGGGCCCACTACAGCTCGATGGCTTGTAAATCAGTGGGACTTTCCACCAGAGGCCGTTGATGGTCCCTCCAGGGGCAGTTTAGTGAAACATAATCAACCCCGTTTTCCTCAGCATTATTTCCCTCTCTCTCCTTTCGTAATCCCATCCTCGTCGCCATGTCGGGCACTATTCCTAGTTGGTGCTTGGGAACCAGCTGCAGTTGCATGTCGAGTAGGGGCACTGAGTGGTGGCATGAACCCAGACATGCTCGGGGATGCCAGATGTTAATGAGAGAGAGAGAGATGAACGCCGAGATGGATGATTGATGAGATAAAATTATAACTTTACTTACAGAGGTGGTTGACAGTTGAAGTTTCTTACAAGGGCTCTTTACAGGAACACAGCAACAAAGTAACACAGCAACACAGGTAAGACAGACAAGTTGACTGCAGTCGAATGCGATGGCGGTACCAAGTGCAACGTCTGGCAGGGCAACGCACAGGTCGTTCCGGAGTTTGTGAGTTCCAGCTATAGGCCGAGGCAGCCTATGGTAGTATACCTAGGGGTCTGACCAGAGCACCAGATAGTTGATCAGGCTATCTTGATGGGCGTCTGGCTCTGGTAACCACGTGCTGAGGCGCGCAGTTCTCTTTATAGATTCCCCAGCCAATCAGGGTTCCCCCCCGGTAGAACATTCTAGAGTCTAGAGGCCTCTGCATGATGGTCCAGCCAGTCATGCTCTCGGGGTAACTCCTGACTAGCTAGGTCATAGGTGGTCACACACCCTTTGCATGATGGTCCATATCATGGTCGCTTCTCTGCCACTGCATCACCGAATGTACGAACAAGTAGCCAGGTCACCTAACCTTCAACACAACTTAATTTTTAAAACAACAATCTGGTGGAGTCATTTTATCCACCGACAGGAATATTATTTTGGGCTTGTCTTCCTGGTTGAAAAACTTACCAGGAGATATGAAAACAGGCATTTAATTGTTGAGACCCTGAAGAGCAGAGAACTTGCAGTGTTGATGCTGTACAGCAATGCATATATTTCAGCATGTTCTTTAGGCTCACTCAATCTGACTGGTGACAGATAGCAGTACACAGGGGAGGCCTGATTGTCTGATCCAGACTTCTAGGACTTATGTTTCCCTGAAGCACAATGTGAAACTGTGAAAGGTGCATGATCTACTCCATGCTTAGACCAATTGGGTCCAGCCCAAGTGACCTACTCTCTCCATGGTGGGGATGGGGGCAATGCACTCTGGGATGTGGAAGGTCTGTGCTGTGGCTGCTCTCAGAAGGGTAGGTTGTACAGGCATTTACTCTTCTGTGAGTGATATTAATTCAGTTGTTCTCATGTTAGTTTTCTCCCAGAAAGGCCAATTTTTCTCTGGGAGAAAAATACTGAACATATGTGTTCTTAGCTTCTGTGAGAGTAGTGACTTTTCCAGGAGAAACTGAATGTCTGTATGTGGCCTCAAAGTAAACAAGCTGTTACTTACTCCACTCCCCTTACCCAAGGGGAGCATTTTCACAAGATGCTACCTCACTTGTTGGTCTACACTGTTGGTCTACAGTGATGTAGCTCGCCCCTATAGCCATGTAACTTCAATGAGCATGAACCACGATGCTGATGCTACTGTGCAGTAGCAACAAACTACTGTGCAGTAGCTCATTGCTATTGTGCAATAGTGTTCGAAACAACTGATGCAGCACCAGGGCTGTACAGTAATGGTGGTTACTGTTCAGTTATTTACTACTTGCTTAAGTAAGTACATAAGGATTGTGCAGTGAGAACTGTACAGTCTGGAATGTATGTAGACATGCTCAAGGAGTGCTATTTTAGTGTTTCATGTCAATAAAACTCTTTCAGCAGAGCTATTGGAGTATCTACTAATCTCTTTGTTGTAATTTTACTCTGAAATAAAGACCTTATACAGATGTTCAGTTTCCCATGGGACAATGACTGATCTCTCAGGAGAAACCATGAGCACATAGATGTTCAGACTTTTTCTCCCAGAGTGTAAATGCCCACTCCAGGAGGAAAATAACCTGGGAATGATCAGAGTTTCTCCTGGGAAAGTGAATGGTTGTACATGCTGTGGCTTCTCTTAGAAGAGAATATAGACTTCCAGCACCTCTCCCCATCCCCTCCACTCCCCGACCCTTCAAGGAGACAGTGTGCTGTTCACTGGATCTGATATTTCAGCAGGGAACAGAGAATGTCCCCTTTACAATCTCCCATTGTGCTTCAGCAAAATACATGGGCAGTCTGGGTCAGCCAGTCAGGTGTGTCCTAAGCACTACTAATATCTATTGCTAGACAGACTAAGGCAGTCTGCAGAGCACATTCGGATGGGTGTACAGCCCTACTCAAATGTCTGTGCATATGGCTCCAGGCACACAAGTTTCTCTACCAGGATTACAGACCTGGGAAAATTTTCCTAGATTATTTCAATGTTTATATGCAGTCAAATCTGATGTAAATTACCACAGGATAAAAGCATAATATGTCTACACCCAAAGGTCACTTGAAAGATGTGTTTAGGACCTCCATGTTTTGTCCTTTATGCTGTGGTCACTGAAACCCTCTCCTAAGAGGTTTAAATAGATATTTATCTAGTCTTTTTGGTGCACAGTTGTGCTGCTGCTTTGTCCCCCAGGGCACACACCTCCACATGCTTTGTAGCACACACCAAATTGTCCCAGGTTGAATAGGGGCTGCTGGGGCTGCCAGCTATTCTGGCCCCAGAAGCCTTACCTGGGGTTCTGGGGGCCTCCTAGGGCAGCACCAGTGCCAGCCTCACTGTATGGAGCCTGGCTGGCACCCATAGTGTGGCTCTGGATGCCCAGGCTCTGTTTTTGGCAGCACACATTGCTGTCATGTGTGCCTCTCTGCTTTTTGTGGCTTTATTTATTTATTTTATACCAGGATATCCTGGTATCAAATTTTGGCACTGTGCTTCAAATTTGTATCACAGTTCACAGTTGCACTTTCACTGGATGTGGTTCATGGCTCCACAAACAGGTTTGGGGTTTCATGAACTGTATGCACATGCTCATCTGGACATGTCCGTAGTGGTTTAAAATGTGATGATTTTGCAAATTAAGTTAATTTTGTAGCCTGCTGCATATATTTGTTTATATGAATTTATATTTAAGAAATATCCAAATAGTAACTGAGACAAGGCATTCATTAAATCTTGACGCCACATATGTACAAACAAGATTGCACAAAGAAATGAGCCAATATCCCAAATGGAGACACGAGACACAATCTATCAGGGTTTGTATTTGATTTGTTTAGTTTTGTAACTTGGCAGATGATAATTCACATGGAAACATAATTAATAATTGTCAGTAGTTTCTATTTGGAAAGACTAATTTGTAGAGAATTTGCCTTAATGAGGTTCCACTTGAAAATAAACTTAGATCTATTGAGTTAGTTCAAAGAACATTTTAATGAGATGATTAGAATGTTGGGTTTGGGGAGTTTTCCTTTTCTTTTCTTTTTTTGGTTAGTTTTTTATTTAATTTTTAAGCTTGGTCTTTAATATAAATGATCAAACTATGTATAAAGCATAGAAACTACTTAACATACTTTAAAACATAATTTTGCATCAGTGATTATATGTTTGCATTCTATATCTTATATTCTAATGGCATTAGATATGTATCATGTATGCTTATACATAGCTCACCTCAAGATGAGGCTATGAAACTAATTTATTATGTGATAAACTTAGCAGAATTACAAATATCTAACTAGGAAACAACAGGTCCTTAATTTTGTCTAAACAGAATGAATGAATGAAGTTCTTGCCACTGGGAAGATAATGCACTATTATATACAAGGGCTTAATATTAACCAGACATCTACTGAATGACTTACTAAACCTACTGTCTATGAAAGATGAAGGTTTACAAACTAACAAATAAGGACAAGGACAAGCCTGTTCTTCAGATACACTCAGCTGTGGGAAAGGAATAAAATCTAAGATTGCTACTGGAGTGCTGCTCCTGAAAATCCTCCCACCCATGCTTTTCCTCACCCAAGTACTACAGTAAATAAAAAAAAAAGTCTGTGCTAAAGATCATGTTCCTTGCGGTTTACTTCTGCTTGGAAAGTGTATGAGAAGCCAGCAATACACTACATTTGTTGTATTTCCAGACAGGGAAAGATAGCAGTGTTTATGTTAATTTAATTTTGAGGTTACATTCACTCTAAGATAGTATGGGAAGGGAGCTGGGGAGGGTGGGAGGCAACCTTTTTTGGCAGGCATGCCAAACAATTAAGCCACACCTTCCTTGAGTGTCCCTCCAGTCCTCTTCTCCTGATCAATCTGCTGCTTTCCTTTTAACTAAAGACATACCACATGTTTTTTGCTTCTTCTTCTATGCTCCCTGTCCTGAGACTGGCCCCAGCAGCACTTGCAGGTTGTGCAGCATGGTGGGGAACTGCTTCGAGGCTGAGATCTTGTGGCAGTGACATTGAGATCTGGAGCCAGGGCAGAACTGTGATCCGTTGCTTGCATGCCCCAGGCAGAGGTATGCAGGCAGTGGATCTCAGCTCTACCCCAGCTCTTAACCACCCTGCCCAGGTCCATGCCCTGCCAACACTGCTGGGACCGGTCCCATGACCCCTTACAGCACTGCCACTACTGGGGCTTCCATGGAAACCTACTGAAGCAACATGGGTAAAGGCTGCTGGGAAATGTGTCTGACTGCCTGCTGGATCCACCATTTTGTCCACCCCATGTCTATTGTATTTGTCTCTTATAAATACTCATTTATTAGCTGGGTATTCATATACCTAGGTAATTGATTTTATAACAGAGAGCTTTTGGCATTCCACTATGGAAGAACCCCTTGTCTTTACAACCTTGCTATCACTAAACAAAGATCTGTCTACAATGCAAAAAACTACAAAATAGATTATTAAAAAGGCTTAAACAGAACTTCTTTCCATCAATCTAGTAATACCCTCACCAGTAATGCAGTATCAGAATTTAGTTAAATTGAGATCTTGGAAGCAAAGGTCAGTGTTGAGGAAAACTTAATTTCAACATTACCAATTATAGGCACTATGGATATAAAATTTAATATCAGTTAATCAAACTCACCCTTACCCTTGACTTCAAACTGAGTGAGAGTTGTAACTCATTGCCTGGCTTTATCCTTCCAGGAGATAAGACATGATATAGCCCTACAGTGGGAAACTGAAGAGAATAATGCCCCAGACTACCAAACACACCAAATATTTCTCATCAATTGTTGCTATGATTAAATGAAATAAAGAAAGAAAATTCTCCTTTTAAATGAATTAACATCAATTAAAGAATTATTCTAAAATCACATTGAGAAACACATGATATTTTACTGATGGCATTAATGGAACCTGATAAGCAATGCAATTTCAAGGACTAAACAATACCAAAAACCATGAACGGTGAGGATTTTATTACATATAATAGTGACAGACCCAAAATTTGACCAACTGAAACTTCCTTCTCTATGTTTACTAAACTATGCTCGATTAGAGACAGAAGTAAAAGACTAAGGCCATGTCCCTCACATGCAAGCACATGCGCTTGCAGCAGCTCAAATAAAAACAGTGCAAATTTGAGCCAGGGCTTTTTGCCTCAGCACACATGCTTGGAATGCACTTTGGTTTGGAGCAAATTGTGCTACTTGGGGCAAAATAACCTTGCCTGGCTCCTCCTGGATCTGCAGCCAGGGGGAGCTAGAGCCCAGGGCCAGCACCTGTGTTGTCCCCAACACTATAAAACACTGACCTGTCCTGTTCCCATCCATACAAAAAGCTGCCCTGGCAAGCAGCTTAGGGCTACTTGATCTCAGGAGCTTCTAGGGTTATATATCTAGAGAGAAAGAGAGAGAGAGAGAGAGAGAGAGAGAGAGAGAGAGAGAACAATTAGTTGGACAATGATTTATTGGTATATTTACAATATTAAAGCAATGTGGAAGCCTACCAGTGCCTCTGTCATCATGATAAAATAAATTCTAAATACCTAGATGTGTTGATGTATAGTTTTGGTTTTCTTCGCACATGTTGGGTGTGCGCTGGGGGATGTGGTGTTTGCAGGAAGCGGGTGGGAAGAGATGCTGGGTAGGTGTATAGAGGGACATGAATTGATGTATGGGTAGGTGTGGAATGATTACTGGGGGGACTTTGTGCGGGGGACTGCTCGGGGGATCCCCTGGCCCCCACAGGGTGCAGCCCTATCACACAGCACATGGAATGCCCGCCCCCACAGTCCCTCTTGGAGGGCCACAGCTCCCCCGCCCAGGGTTTCAGGCACCCTGCACCCAGGGCCCATAACTTATCTTTAGCAGTAGCAGCAGGAGTGGGGTGCTCTGAACCATGCTGGCAGGACCTAGCATGGCATGTGGGGACTCTATGCCAGGCCCAGCGAGGTCTTGCCACCCTCAGGGCCCCTCTGCCAGCTAGGTGGACCCCACTGGGCAATGATTGGGGGTAGGGGCCAGGCAGGGCAGGGATTGGAGGGGCTGGGGAGTGGGTCCTCTTCCCCCTTCTCCAGCCTCCTCTACCCCTTACTCACCAGCCCTGGAGCCCTGGAACCCTGGTGCTGAACACGTGGCCTGGCTGAACTGAAAGGGGTTTGAGATGGGGCAAGAGGCACATGCCTGCTCTTCTGGACATGCCCTAAGAGGGAAAGTATTTTATTACTCAACATTTATCCACACGAAAGAGAACTTCTTCAATGTGAAACAGAATTGTTGAGATTTAGCCCCTAAAGATTAAAAATCTCTCTTTAGCTTTTCAGTCCTTGAAAAGCCCATCCCCCTGGGAGAGCTGGTTTTAAGAGTTTATGTATGTTAGGCACTTGGTGACTAGTAGGGTAGCCAACTACCCTCTTAATGGAGTAATAACTAAGGATGATACCCTACTTCAGAGTAGAAAATATAATAGACAGTTTAGGGCTTCAGTTGTCACCAGGGATTATCCAATCCATGAACTGACTGAACTAACTGTATCCTAAAAAGAAGCAAACATCTGTAGGCTTAAGGGAGGTTGGTTTTTTGCTGTAAAATATTGATGGGTTATCTAACAAATTATCTAACTGACTGTGGAGAACTTTTATTCATGATTTTGATAACGTGATTTTACAAAAGATATGGCTTGGGGAAACTTATTCCTGGGTTTATTTCATTTTAGATAAATGGCTAGAAGGATAGAACCTAAGGGTGTCTGCAGGGAGGCTTGATTACACTTATCTCTATAAGGAGTCTGATTGAAAGATCAGAAATTGAAATAAACTCTAGCCATTTACTGGCAGTCCTCATTACATTTTGTGCTAGTCCTTCCTTGAATCTTATTAATGTTTACTTTACACTATTCATATCAACATCTGATGCAATCTTAAATGGGAATTGTGTTTAATACTCTTGAGAGGATATGATATAGATTATTATTTTTTAATTGTGAAAAAATAATAGCAGGAAATTTTAATACTAGAAATGGTGGCACTAAAACTCATGATAATGAAAATGTCATTAATGTAATATGGGAAATCCCCCTGCAACCTTATATGATAAGCAACTAAATGAAGGTGACTGATGCCTCTTAAAATTCATTGCAGAAGAGAATTTTAAAATGCTTAACAGACAAACTGGCAAAAGTATACCTGGGGCATTCACCTTTGTTACAGCTAAAGAAGCAGGCATAATAGATTTAGTATTTGTATCCGGCTGCTTCAGATGCCAGGGATCCAATCCAGAGCTCCAGACTGGGATTCCGCTTTGATCCATCCAAAGTGGCTCCAAAGCTTCAGAGCCACCTCGGAGATATGGCCATACGGTATAATGAGGAATCAATGAAATACCTATAAGTTTGTTCTTTGTCTCATTTGGATTAAACTTGCCGAGGTGGTAGCCTCTGCTGAGAGCATGAAGTCTGCTAAGTTTCAAGAAGATTGGTGAAGGGGCTTGGGGGGAACTGTACCCCAAATTCTTGAAAGCAAAACTCATGTCACACCTATATGTTACATCATAGGGGGGTGAAAAATGCAGGGGTGCTGGTCCCTGGTGAGGCCTCAAAGCCTGCCAAATTTCAAGTCGAAAGGTGAGGGTTTTGAGGTGAACTGGACCTCAAGCTGCTGACAGGCATAACTTGTGACACAAATGACCATATATGTGAAGGTGCAGTGAGCTGAAAACTGCAGAGATCCTGGTCCCTCATCAGGCCATGAAGCCTGACAGGTTTCAAGGAGATAAGTACAGGGGCTTGGGGGGAACTGCACCTCAAACTGCTGACAGGCAAAACTCATGACATGGGTGCTTGTGCAACTGACTGTCTCTGTTTTGGGGCAGATGATTGTCTATATTGATTATTTCCTCTTCTTAGTCTGTAGTTTTGTAGGTGTTAATCCTTGCTAATTAATTCATTATCTAGTAGCTACTAGTAACTAAGTACTGTGTATTTAGCTGGTGCCTGAGTGAATCATGATTGACTGGTAACACAGTAGCTTAGCATTTGGACCCGCAGTAGTCCCTCCCTCATTGTGTCCCAAGACAGACACAGTTGCATAAGCACCCATGTCACAAGTTTTGTCACTCAACAGCTAGAGATCCAGGGCCCCAGAACCCAGAAGCCCTGCACCTATCTCCTCAGCATCTGGCAGGCTTTGTGGCCATATGAGAGGCCACCACAACTGCAGTTTTCAGCCCGGTGCGCCTTAACACACACAAGATCATCTGTCATGAGTTTTGTCTCTCAGCAGTTTGAGGTGCAGTTCCCCCCAAACCCATCTGCTGATCTTGAAACTTGTCAGGCTTTGTTGCCTCACCAGGGGCTACAACCCTGTAAACTTAATCCAAATAAGGCAAAAAACAACAAAGTTATAGATATGTCATTGATTCCTCATTATACCATATGGCTGGATCTCTGAAGTGGCTCCAAAGCTTTTCTCAAGCACTTCAGAAGATCCAGACCACTTTGGAAAGCCTAGCAAAGCCAGTGCTTCAATCCAGACATGCTGCTTTGGATGCCAAAGCATCCAAAGCTTCTCTGGATCTGAAGCATGATCTGAAGCATGATATGAAGCCTCTCACAGCCCTACTAATTAGCTTCCCATCCCCACCCCCCGCCACTCATGACTGGAGCTGGGTTCTTGTTATAGGTCCTGGGATGCTCCAAAACTTTGTGTGCAAATGAGGCACAGGGCAACCTGTTCTGGCTTCACTTAATGGGCTATGTCCACTTGAGCAGGGGCATGTGTTTACAGAAGAACAAATAGTAGAAGCACAAGTTTGTGCTGCTACTTTGGGCTGCAGTGTATGTCTTTGTTCATACACTTTGCAATGAGATACGTTCTACCACTGCTCCATGTACTGCAAGACAGGCTGAGTAGGGCACAGGGTTCCTCAGGTTTGAGTTATGTGGCATCTTCTGTTCCTTCCTCTTTCCACTCAAACAACAGCTTCATTTTTCCATGATCTACCCTTCTTCTTTTGAACAATGACTTGTAAAACTCTACTGCTTTATCCAAAACCTGCACAGTCTCTTCTACTCAGATTCCTCTTTCAGTTTTCACTGCTTTGAGGTCCTCTTTTCCTCAATTTCACCGAAAAATACTTACACTGTGCTTCCCCCTTCTCCACCCATGGTACTCTACTCATGTTGGAGTTGGCAATTTGCTTGGAGTTAGCAATTTATAAACTGAAATATTATGTGTGTTAAGATGTGGATGAGATGGGAAAGGAGATGGCAGAGAAGACATGGAGGAAAGAAGAATTGTGGTGTTTATTTCAAAAGGACAAAGGGATGGAGTGATAGTTATTGCTTCCTCCTGGTTTGGGCGCAGTTTGTGAGAGGTTAATGTATTAAGGGTAAAAAAGTTGTAAGTACAATAAGGAATTGTTGTAGGGGAGGTTGTCAAGTTTTATGTTAATGTAATTTGTTTTAGTTGTTTTGCAATAAAAGTTTGACATCAGCATATTTGCCCAGTGTAGGCCATATGTTCTGTAGTCATGCTCAGTGTTGGTTGCATTTAATCAACTTCATAATTGGTTTCCATTACAGGGCACGTTCTGCTTTCGGCAGCAATTGAATAATAGACAATATTTAATAGTTTAATATTCGGTGATGTTTTGTTGCATGCAATTATAAGACAAGTGGTTCTTTTCCCCATGCCAGCTGGAGGAAAATCTTTGTCTTAGAATCTAGTAAATAAACCACATCTCTCTCTAAAAATTCTAATAGAATCTCATGAACAACCTCACTAAAAACTATACAACTATCTCCCACATTAAAAGTAGATAGTTAAAAGGGAATTCGGTGGAACGTGTTACAAGATAAATGCGTCTTTCTATTTAAAGACACCTTCTTAGGACACTCATGTCTTATTCTTGACACACAAGAACCCCAAGAAGAAAGTACCCAACATGAATCTGTTGTTCAACAGTTGTAAAATGCCTTCGCAAAAAAGAGCATCTTTACTGGCAATAGGCAGTGTCAGTATTGCAGACCTTGGTTTCATAAGAACAACTCTAAAGTTAAAAAACAACTTAATAGATACCTTGAAGGAATATAAGACTAAAAATGACTGTGCTAACTTCCAACAGATCGATAAGATTAAAACAGAATACAAAAAATTAATGGAGAAGAAAAAGAACCAATATTAGATGAGGCTAAGGGAAGAACTGGTAGCCACAGGGAAAAATAATTATAACCAACATTTTTGTCAAATTACTGCAAAAGGAACAAAAATTAGCTTAATTCCTGATGTATATCCCTGACGATGCATGGCTCTTGTTTTTTTTAAAGATAAGTTTAACAACTTATTTGCGGATAATGGAGGAAATGGTGGCATCTCACTAAAGGAAATTACATCTGTTAAACTATCACAATCTCACCTCTGAATTTCAAGTACTATCATATATATCTATCCTTTCTGAGGAAGAGAAAAAACTCTAACCTTAATTTTCTCCCTAAGAAATAGTCAAAGAATCCATTGACTAGTGGTGTCCAAATCTGACCAAAATTTTTAATTTAATGATTTTTAGAAGGTATTTACCCAAAAAATAGGAATGAAAATATCATAGTCCCAATTTTTAAAGATGGTGATAAAAGAGATCCCAGGTGTTGTAGAGCACCTCACTGCCCTGCGCCTAGAGAGTGGAAACTGCCAGGGAGAGAGCCCTGGCAGGGAATAACGAGCACAGTTGTGGGTTGCCCGGGGCAACCAGGAAGTCAGTTGACCAGAAAGGGAAGGGACTGGCTCTCATAAAGCCCAGGGCCGAGCCAGGCTACCAGTTCCCTGCCAGCAGCCAGAGGGACAGGAGCTCCTGGAGTTAGGATGCAGGGAGAAGCCTAACAGCAAGTACCACTTGATCAGAGATGAGCAATGTTGTTATAGCCATAGGGCATGTGTTTAAGTTGTAGTCAGGAGGCTTGCATTGTGTTTTGTTTTGTGGTTAAACCAGTGGTTTGGGTGAGGCTATTGGGGGTTGGAGGAGGCCTCATAAAGGGACCCACAGTGGCGTGGGGGCCCCAGTGCCAATTAAGGCATAGCTTATGGGGTGCATAGACCCCAGCCCTAGAGAGGGGCATTTGAGGAAGCCCAGCATGGGCACAGCAAGCCCCAGAGAGGGGGCAGTATTATTAGGAAGCCCAGCGTTGGCATGGTGAGCCTCAGAGAGGGGGCAGTATTATTAGGAGGCCCCAGTGCGAGTCCAGCGAGCTTCAGAAAAGGGATACTACTGGGAAGCCCCAGTGCAGCGTGTTGAGCCCCGAGAGAGGGCATGGTGCAGCGGTAAACCCCAAAAAGGGCACAGTGCTGCGGTAAACCCTGGCAAGAGGGGGTAGTAGTGCGGTGAGTCTTGGGAGAAAGGGGTAGCAGTGCAGTGGGCCCAAGAGTCAGGGGATGTAGCCGAGAAGTCCCCAGAGTGGTCACAGAAGTCCCCGGGAAGGGGGCAACATTGAGGAGCCCAAGTGTGGGTGGAGAGAGCCCCAGGCAGGGGGCAGTATTTTAGAAGCCCGGGTGTGGGCGCAGAGAGAGCCCCAGAAATGGGGCATTATCAAGAAGCCCCAGCACAGGCGTAGCAGGCCCCGGGCAGGGGAGCTATTTCGAAGGCCCTGACGGGTGGGGGTGGCAACATTATAGGGAAGGCCCCAGAGAGGGGCGACATTACAGGAAGGTCCTGTGTGGGCTCGGAAAGCCCAAGAGGGGGCAGCACAACAGAGGAGGCTCCAGAGAGTGGGCGAGTGCATGAAGGAGGCCCGAGAGATGGGCAGTGTACATATAGAGAGACAGACCAACATCTATCCCATCTGCGAGGCTTGGGGTGTGGTATCAGGTGTGGTTGGAGCCACACATAGCCTAGGATGCCCAAGAAGTACCCATGATACAGGGAGACCCCCGGTGGGTCTGGGAAAACATGGGGACAGAGGTCCCAACTAACCGTGCCCAAGGAGACGTGAGGCAGCCTTCCAACTTTACCTAAACATCAAAGACGTGACGGGCGAGCATCTGAGGGTGCCCTTGGGCTGACTTGGCATGGGTAGAGGGCCTCAAGGAGATCACAGCCCTCCTGTAGGGCCCCACTGTGACACTAGGTCATAGCTGCCTTTCGTCTTATAAGTATTCCTGCCAAAATATGTGGGAAACATTTACTTGTTATCTTAAGACATAGATATTTAAAATAATATTTTGTCAGAATTGCAGGCTGGGTTTATAGAAAGTTATCCCTGTATGGATCATTTTTTGGTGCTGCGCTATTTAGCATCTACATATGTAAAATGACAAAAAATTGTATGTAGCCTTCATAGGTTTCAATGGCGCATTTGACTTCAAGGACAGACTAAAGGTGTGGAAGAAACTGGCAATAAGAGGCTCAAGCTCTCCTACAATTAATCATTTCTTACTATTCAAACATACCATCTAGGATGCATTACAGGATTGACAGTGGCCTAACCAATAGTTTTCAAACTCGGACAGGGTTATGACAAGACCATTTACTTGCTCTAGTACTTTTGAATGTATTATTTTTAGACTGGACATTAGGAAGAACTTCTTCACAGTTAAAGTGGCCAAGGTCTGGAATGGGCTCCCAAGGGAGGTGGTGCTCTCCCCTACCTTGGGGGTCTTAAGAGGAAGTTGGATATGCATTTAGCTGGGGTCATCTAGACCCAGCACTCTTTCCTGCCTAGGCAGGGGGTTGGACTTGATCTATTGAGGTCCCTTCCAACCCTAGCATCTATGAATCTATGAACTAGAATAGGTGCTAACAGGAATTTAATTTTATGTATCTATGATTCTGAATGACCTGATCCCTGTCCTACTTTTAACAGATGACATGATACTATCACAGTCCCAAAAAGATCTCCATGTCTGTGGTTAATGTAGGACATAAAACTTAGGAAGCATTTCTTCTTGACTGAACCTTGTAGTACAGAGCTGAAAGTGCATTCTTACATCAATCAATAAAGAAAGGCAGAAGTAGTTAAAAATATGATTATTTTGTGTGAGAACAGCATTACTTTTTCATACTTTGGAAGTTTAAAATCAGGAGAATGCATTATGTACATGCTTAATTTGGAAATATTTCACAAATATACATACATACATGCATATATATATCAATCCAAAAATCAACTAGAGTGATTATTGGATAGAATCAGAATCATAGAAGGTTAGGCTTGAAGGGACCTCCAACCCTAGTTGGAAGTCATCTAGTCCAATCCTCTAATCAAATCAGGACCAACCCCAACTACATCCACTCAAAGCTTTGTCTAGCTGGGTTTTAAAAACCTCCAAGGATGGAGCTTCCACCTCCTCTCTGGGTAATCTGCTCCAGTGTTTTACTACACTCCTAGTCAGAAAATTCTTCGTAATACCTAACCTAAACATCCCTTGCTGCAACTTGAACCCATTGTTCCTTGTTCTGTCATTTGCTACCATTGAGAATAACTTAGCTCCATCCTCTTTTGAACATCCCTTTAGGACGTTGAGGACCGCTCTTAAGTCCCCTCTCAATCTCTTCTTTAGATTTAATAAGTCTAGTTCCCTCAGTCTTTCCTCATAAGTCATCCCCCTCAACATTTGTGTTGCCCTCCACTGCACTCTTTCCAATTTGTCCATATCCTTTCTGTAGTGGGGGGCTCAAAACTGAATGCAGTTTTAGCAATAGTAGATATTAATCTTGCCTAAGCAGAGAATCAAGGAGGCTGAGTATGTTGCCTCCTTGATTCTGCCAGGTCCTGCTGGTCTTGAAGTGAATAACTGGCATGGTCTTCTCAAAGACTCCTTCTCTACTCCTATATAAGGCAAATTTAGATTGCTGCATCATCCCTATTTATTAATCTCAATTATTTCAATGTGAGTGCAATACATCTTACTTGTAATATATTCGGACTGCAGAGAAAATGGATTTCCCTGAGTTTCCTACATTATAGCTATGGATAACTGGAATTATTGTTCTTGCTTTTTCAAAAGATTTGCTGGATTTAATGTACTTTAGGCTGTCAAAATATATTGCTGTAGGATAAAATATAAGTATGCCAGTTTGGGGGCTACCCTTATGATAAAATTTAGGAGGGATTAACCTACTAGAATTCCATCACAATTGAACAACAATGCATAGAAGTCACTTTAAAACCCCAAAGGATTTTTTTTTGACCTTATTAAAGTCAATTAGAGGTGGGGGGAAGAGTTTGTCAGTGATTTCAATGGATTTATTTACTCTAAAATTCTAAAATCCATTCTACAGAAGTCTATAAAAGGTAGAGAATTCTCTTTTGAATTCTACAGAATGCTTCAAAAAATGTACTAGGATATTACGGCCTATTCGATGCTGTAAGATTTTTTTCCACAGGGGTACTATTCAGATAGGCTAGACTGCTGAGGATGATACTGAAAAGGGTGAAGCATGTGGTCTCAAGAGTATCTGGGGAGGAAATGCTATACAACAGCTTCAGTATAGTTTGATTTTTCACACTCCTTTATTTTGTATTTGTTCATGAAAAATAAAAAAATCAACCCCCCCAAGAAATATCATTTCTTGTTTCCTACTCTGCTCCCTCCTGCACTTGTTTTACTTTACAAAAACTAAAACTGATTTCCAAAGAAACAGTTTTCTGCAATGTTCAGTTACGGTTTTCCTTAGTCTTGCTGCTTTATAAATGTTTAAGAAATGACATAATTTAGGAAGACAATGCAATAAATGATGGGGCCCTTAAGTACTCACAGGAAGAACAGATTAAAAGTTTCAGCTTGAAAAAGCAGCTGGTGTTGTAATGTGAACTCAGGTATTTCACAACATGTTCACTTCTAATTGATTTTTCATCCTGTGCTAGAAGAGAAGAGCAATTTAAATCCTCAGTGGGAAAACATTGTGATAAATTGTGTGGCAAAAATCCTCATATCTAGATTACACAAACATGGAAACTCAACATTTGCCTTGAAAAATTCACTATGCATGAGGCTCACAAAATATGAATATCCCTTATTGTTCCACTATTCTGTAACAAGAGATACACTTTGAAATACACATTTTTAAAACTGGTTTCTACAGATACTGCAAGTAAAACTTATTTTCCACATAGTTCTAAATAGATTTACAATGCTGAACCCTGCCCCTGCTGTCAGAAGTTGCCATGGGTGTGAACATGGCTCTATCATTGATGTGTCAGGAGCAAGCCAACCCTTTACAACCCTTTACAAAAAGCCAACTGGCACTAATTACCTAGGCAGCCACCTTTGCCTGGGGTTAGACTGACAGCTCTACTCCAGCTAATTGGTTGGCTTTTCGATTGATTTCTGGGAATGGAGATACCCATTTAGTTCTACCTGTTAGAGCATCCTTGAGGATAGCCAATAGTACTGACTCAGCTCTTATCTGTCAGGCTTCCTGGTTCCTGACCCTGGTTCAACTCTGTTCCTGGATTCTGGCTTTGGATTTCTTCTTGGATTGGTTTCCTGGCTTCTGGGTCCAGCTTGCTCAGTTCCTGAACTATGGCTTCAAGTTTCTCCTCCCTGCTTCTGGTAACTCAGTGACAGTATCCTGAATTCTGATCTAGCTTGTGTTTTGATTGTGCCTATGAATTCCCTTTTGGATCTGGTAACTTGGTCTATGATTCCTAACCCCTGAAAGGGCCTACAGTAAGTAACCAGTCTGCCTGTCCAATCCTTTACACTGTGATTACCCATGTCCTTCTTTGCAGGTCTCCTTTGAGGATTTCCATAAATTAGCCCTGGCTAAATAATTCATAGGGGTTCTGTCCACAACTATTTTATTTTCATCTTTTATTTGCGAATGACACCATCTGCAAATGGTGTCATCTGGGTAGTTTATTTTGGGTAGATAAGTCCCATATTGATGGGAAGGAGTTGTAGAAATATCTCTCCAAGTTATGTGAGTAGGCAAACAAATAGCAGATGAACTTCAATGCTAACAAGTGCAAGGTAATGCACCTGGGGAAAAATAATCCCAACAACACATACACAATGCTGGGTTCTGAACTAGCTGTTACAGCACAGGAAAAATATCTTGGATTCATTGTGGATAGCTGTCCAAAAACATCTGCTTAATATGTAGTGGTGACCAAAAAAGCCAATAACATGTTGAGCATCATTGATAATGGGATAGAAAGCAAAACATAAAACATCATCAAGCCATTACAAAAATCCATGATACATTCACATCCTGAATTGTCTGCACAGTTCTGGTCTCCACATTTCAAAAAAAGACACAGAAGAATTAGAAAAGGTACAGAGAAGGGCAACCAAAATGATAAAGGAACTGAAGCAGTTGCCATACCAGGAGAGACTAAAAAGGCTAGGCATCTTCAGTTTGTAAAGGGAAAGGCTAAAGAAAGACTTGATAGAGGTCTATAAAGTCATGAAGGTCATGAAGCAAGTGAACCGGGCACTGTTTTTTCCTGTTTCAAGAATACTAGAACTAAGGGGCATCCACTTAAATCAATAGAAGACAGATTAAAAACTAACAAGATAAATTACATTTTTTTAATGCAACACAATTAACTGGTGGAATTCATTTCTACAGGAGGTGGTGGAGGCAGATAGCATAACCAAGTTCAAAAATGGACTGGATAAATTAATGAATGATAGAATTATTAATGATTATTGAACAGAACATTGGTTGGAGATGTTTTCTCTGGCATCTCTAGCATAATAAATGATGGATGCTAGAAAGGGTATTAAGTAGGAGATAAATCATACTAGAGATATCCGGTCTCTGATCTCCTTGCATAGCTTCCATTCTGGCACGGATGAAGACAGGCTACTGGGAGAACTGCACCATTGGTCTGACCAATAAGTTCATCTTTTGCTCATTTTTATCAGGTTTATTTTTATTTTTACATTTCTCTACACTTGCAAATACAATTTTGATTTTTGTACTTGAATCAAAATGCGGAAATTCATTTTACTATGAGTTCTCTGGAGTTGGTTTGACTTCACTATCATTCTCATTGTAAATACTTTACCTACAAGTTCTTACAATTGCTGTTGTCATTGTTAGCACTGTAGTGCTTGCTGGATTAGGGTCACATGATGCTGTGCCTGTTAAAAACAAGAAAAAGTCCCTGCCCCAAAAAACTAACAAGCCATAAAATATTAAAGGGCGACATGGAAATGATAGAAAGGCAACGTGCAGCAGTGCCCTTTCCCCTAATCCTTTGTATATAATTAATTTGTTTCTATTTAGAATTCTTGCTTTCTACAAGTCTATTCATAGCAATGGACAAAGTAGTTCTTACCTAAGAAAGCTTTATGCCTCTAAACCAATTACTCTCTCAAAGGTGCTAGTCTGCCCTGCTTTCATTGGTAATCTTTTGTACCTATTGGGAACTTCTACACATGTTATTAAGGTGATTGAATAAACTCTGGTGCAATCTGCACCAGAGTTTATTGCTTCTACATTTGCATATGTACCTGAGACTGCAGCACATTGAGCCAGGGCATTGCAGCCCTGGCTGGCTGGGAACCCCAGGGGATAGCCTGCCAGCCTGCCAGGACTACACCAACCTGGCTCAACATGCTGTGGAGGGTCTGGCTGGGACATAAGGAAGTTTAAGCACTGGGGTAGCAGCAGGCAGCTCCCACACTGAATACCCTTCATGCCCCAGCCAGCCCTGTTAGTGTCTACACATGCATTGCAGTGGAGTAAATAACTCGGTAGGATAGTACTTCTGTTTAGCAGTGCTATCCTATGGTGGAGTTAATTAGTTTACTCTGCCCTAATAGCACCACTTGTGTAGACAGTAATGTTTTACTGTGGAGCTAATTAGGCAACTGCAGCAAGCATCTCATGCAGTTTCCCCCCAATCTTTTCCCTGTTAGTTTTAATAAAAAAAATACAAATATGGATTATTTCATTTGAATTATAGTGTAATAACTAGTGCAGACAGATTTTCAAAGTAATGTGGCTAAATTCAACACAAGGAAGTCAAAAGAAAGAAATCCACATCCAAATCTTTGTTTTATAAGAGGTGCATCTTATTTTTTTCTGAAAAACAACAATACAACATGATTTTTGAGTCTTACTGACAAATGCCATACCTTAAAATTAAAATGGAATGTGAAATAGATTTTAAATCCAGCAGATTTCGTTGGGTGTCTTTGAGAAATGATGCTGAAATATGAGAGAAAATTGGGCCCGGTATCTTCATTATTTAGAGATAAATTTCATCACTAAATGACAGCTGAATTCTACAATAAAGATACAGGTTAATTTATAATAACTCAAAATACTTGTGTAGTTTTCTGAGACTTTTGTTTCAGCATCTCCCTTTGTGACTGAACTATAATAACAATTTCCATCAGAAAAATTGCTTGAATAGAACATCAAAACTCTGTCTTGGGTGATTTGCATTCAGTCCTATCACTCTCTTAGTCAGCTCCTATCTGGTCATCTGCCTTTTATTTCTCTTTAACCCACCCACTTTGCTTTTAGTTGCCTGTTGTGTTTGGCACTAGCCTCTCAGAGGCTCAGAAGTAATAAGGGCTTGTGAGGTTAAGGATGTAAGGAGATTTGATTTACCAAGGGACTTTAAAAGGTGAACAAGGAAAAAAAGCATCACAATGAAGACAGCCTTTTAGCTTTTAGTACATAGTATAAGATTCAAATGCTCTCTATAACATTATCAGAATGACAAGTTTCTTCAGTAAGTAAAAAGCTTAGAGGCATAATGCAAGAGTGAGAAGAAGATCCTGACAGCAGGGCAGTAGGGCTCCCTAAAGGTCCTTCTCTGCTCCAAGACAAAAGCTATCATCTTGTGCCTACAGTCTGATCGTGTCTTTTGGATTACATTTTTGGCATCAACATGCTTTTTTTTTAAAGTTCAGAACAAATTTATTTGACTCAGAAGCGTAAAACTTAACCCATTTTCTTACTATTAGTCCTTAAATGCCTCTAGTACTACTGCACAGATGGGATACATAACATGTCTTTTCATGCAAATCTTACTCATTTCCACAAACCAAACATGCACAGTCTGAACTGACCTTGGTTAACAGTAAAGTGATAATGAACTAACTGTAGGGATCATCAACCTGCTAGGATCTCATTACTGGGAAATTACTTCACAAACAAACTGCAGCCAAACAACTCAGAAATTGATTGGTATTGCTAGCTAGGTTGGACTCCATTGAGGCTGATCTGACCATATGCAAAGCATCTATATATGCAAAAGATGTTCACGTTTCTTTGTTTAATTAAGCAAGGAAGGAAACAATAAAAGAAAGAAAAGATTAATACTTTAAGAAGCTTGAACACAAATGCATCGCTAATAGTGAAAGAGAAAATTGTCTATTGATCCAATATATTCTCTTATACTTCAAAATGGTGTGTCCGATGGCTGGAGAGTCTCACTTACTTTAAAACAGAGGTAAACTTTTTATGATAAGTATAACAATTTTTATTAATTCTCATAATAAATACTGAGATTGTCTTTTGCACATAGTAATATAATTTACACTGGCGTCTCTTTGAAAGTCTCTAGGCATTTGTATGTATTCACTGGGAACCTAATCATTCAGGGCAGTGTCCTGCTGGCTGGTGCTTTCTTGGCCAAAATGTAAGCCCAATCCTACAAGAACCCACATACTTTGCCAAGAGCTGAGGACACACACTTGCTCTATTAATCAGTTTACCTAATTTGAGACACTTTCCCCATAAAAACAAATTGATTTAAGATGGTTCTTAGGATGTCAGAGGGATTATGTCCTTTATGCCATGGACGTTTTGGGAATCATTATTTTTCAGAAATGAAGAAAACTATATCTATCATTTGTGTAACTGTGACTTTAAGTATATATTATTTATGACAGTAAACTAATTCATGATTTTGATTTCAAAAGGTTATTAAAACTTAGTGAAAACTGAATTAGCATTTCTAATAAATCACAGTTATACTGTCATTATTAAAATGATAACTGTGACCCTGTTACAGTTACATTATATTGAACACACAAACTTTTAAGTCCTTCACAATATGAATAATGATAGCATAACTAATAATGATAAGTTGACTATTAATTAAGTAGGTGAGCTCTAAGTTAGGAAGATTAACTGAAAATAAAACACCTAAATATGTGCTGCAGTGCAAATGGCAATGAACATAAGACTTTGCTATTAGTAGTATTGTACATGCTAACAAAACTGGTTTGGCAACTAAGTCATCAAATTAAAATAAGCTTTTGAAAGAGACAGACATTTTGTAAGGTAAGTAAGATCCTGTATGGCCTCCATAAAAACACACGTTTTCTAACGGTCAATGGCTCTGTACTCCCATCCATCTTTTGGGTTTTAATTGTTATGCATTTCATTAATTTGTCCACAAGTAATAACATAAACAAATATTGCCAAATGAAGTGGAAGAATTGTGCTGGGATGTATCCTGGGACAGTTCATCCATTTCAGTGGGCAAAACACATGTTGTCTGTTGATCCTGTGGGAGAAGAGGTAACATGATTCTCGCTTGCTGAGGTACACTTGTAGATTCCTGAAGACATTTCTGTAAGGCCCCTCTACACATTACAGGCAACCTACTATGAACTGGCTAATTGTATGATTACCACGAGGGCAGCTACACATGCAAAGTACTTATGACCAGGGATCTGGGTTTTCCATTTGCTGCAGAAAAAAACATGGAAAAATATGTATTCAAAGGGCTCATGGAGGTGGGGAGAGTGGAATTCAGGGGGTTCCATGGGCATGTGCGCATGGCATCTAGTCATTGGTGGACAACATCTCCTGCAACTCCTTCCTGATAAGTCAATGGTGATGGGGGGGAGGGGGCACAGATGACATGTTGGCTGAGGGGGTGCAAGCACCACATTGGGGAGTCAGGGGAGGAGCACAGTTGATATGGCAGGGGGGGCATGTGTCACCCAAGATGTATGCACTCACATTGGGTCACAGGGCTGTAATCAGGCCAGGCAAGCTCTGGAGAAGCCACCTCCATGGCCCAGTGGGCAGGACCTGGTACAAGATAGAGCACCCTGCCACAATGGTGGCCAAGATAAGGCAACCCCTGCCTGCCCAGCAGCAGTGGGAGGCAAAACCCCATGCATTATTGCTGCCACTGCTATGACTCACCATGGTAGTATAGCACTCCCTCCCTCACTAGGGTTGGTCCAGCCAGACTATTTTCCCATAACCCACTGTGGGTGCAGAAATCTTGGGGGACACATGCCTCTCCACCACATTGCCTGTGGTCCCACCCATCACCCCTCCATATGTCACTTGTGCCCATACCTCCCCTTCCCCACACCCGTCCTGTTCCCCACGTACCTACTCCCTTCCTGATACATGGGGGGATGAGGGTGAGGGGCACTGTCAGGACCAGGGGGGTGTGGATGAGGAGCAAGGGGCACCAGTAGGGCTGGGGTGGGGTGGGCTCTGGCTTCAGAGTGAGGGAGAACAGCATAGTCAGAGGCAAGGCAATGGCATATCAGAGCTGCTCAAAGCAGCAGAAGGGACAGCCACAGCTGCACCCACATTCTGGTGAATGAAGAGGGCAGAGGGAGCTCTTATTTTCTATGAAAAAAAATCAAACACTGAAAATATATGGGTATTTAGAATTTATTTTATTATAATGATTGAGGCACTGATAGGCTTCCAAATTGCTTTAATATAGTAAATATTTCAATGAAACATTGTGTTAAACTAGTACCTATATAGTGGCTCTTCATTTTAATTGAAGAAAAATGTGAATTTTGGGGTGGATTTGGGGACCATTGTCCACATACCAGTGGTGGTGTGGTATTGCCTATGTTAGAAAATCTCAGAATCAGATTATACAAGTTCAGACTTTCGAAAAGAGTCCTTAATGTATTTACCTAAGATTATTTTTATAAAGGTAAGATGATTGGACTTGTGGCATTAGGTATAGATCTGTTTCAATCACTAAAACTCCATGTTCATTGATAAGCACCTTTTCTTTACAAGGGCTCTACTTTGTAATGAAACCTTCATTTTGGAGTGTGACCTTTATGATTTCTTTTACCTACTACACTGCAGGGGCATTTGATAATTAGTGTACTGACTGTTTGCGAAGCTGGCACAAAACAAATAGGGATCCTTAATGGTGAATAACCTTTTAATGGCAATTTTCTACAGTTTGGGCCATTGACTTTGAATGTTTTTCTTTGTAAAAGTAGAAAAAGATACAGTATGGGGGAATAAAGTGACTTTAAGGAGCACCTGTTTGGCAGACCTGCAGGTTTCTCCAGCTGTCTAGCTGACCCAGTCAATCAGACCCAACATTGAAATGGAATCATCTTACCTGCGTGTTTTCAAAAGAAAACAAAACTACTGTGGATGCTTAGCCCGTGTTCCTTGCTTTCATGCTATATTGTCCCTATAAGGGATATTTCAGAAGCCAGAGCTTCCACAGTTGGACTCTGTGACGAGTGGTTAAGCAATTGTGGGTTTAGGAGAGCTGGACACTAGTCACTGTTTTGTGTAGTGCAGACATATTGCATCAGGTGGTTCAAACACTATAGTCATATAACCAAGCAGCACTGAGCTCAGTATGGGGTAATTATCTGTGACTTTCACCAGCCACTCAGGAACACATCGCAAGCTGCAAAATCCACATGGTGTTGCGGTTTGACTTACTGGTACCCAAATTAACATTATTCAGGTTTCTCAAGTACGTCTACACTAGCTGCAAGCACAAACTGGGCATACTTTAAAGCAGCCACTCTTCATAGTATCAAAAAGAGTCATACACGAGGTCTAATTCCTGCAAGTTTGCCTGAGAGAACTAGATCTAGACTATTCAAACCCAGGTGAAGAAGAAATTGTGTTTAGTCCCTGCAGATTGGTATCAATAGAGAAAGAGAGACTGAGCCAGGTCATATCTAAGTTAGAAAAAAAAAAAAAATTATATATATATATATATATATATAATTTAGGCCAGTGGTTCTCAACCTTTTCCAGAAAGTAATGTTATGTTACAAAAGAAAGCAGTTTGAACATCCTCTCTCATTAGTTCATAAAAAGGAAGGAGAGTGTTCCTCTGAAACATGCTTAATAGGTTGAAAACCTTTGATTAGGCCTTGTAGCCCTTTGAATGAAGAATTGCTCCCTACATAGTCCACTCTTTCACTCCTTGCCTAACCTAGTTTTATATATCTTTCCCTTGGGAATTTTCTCATGACAGTATTTAGACAAATGGGAATATGCTCACTTTCATGTCCTATTTCCTTAGTCATACTCATCTCGTATCACTTACTAGTTTCCTTTCGAAATGTTTACTCAAATGTTAAAAGCTAAGTAACCATCTATAAAAAAAAACAAACCCTGCACTTCTCCAGCTTCTTTAGTTTAGTTTTGGTTTTTTTCTTTCAAATCCATTCCCTTATCTTCGTTGTTATTCCCTAACTTCTTTTCAGTCTAAAAATCCTTCTGGTATGCATGTGCATGCAAATCAGTACTGTGCTTCCCCATAGGACAGCACTGCCACTTTTACCAAATCTGACCTTCAGAGGAATAGATTATCCATTCCAACCTATATGGTTGCAATTACAATTCTTTGCATCCCTTTATTTACAGTCTTCAATGTAGACTATATCTTTAAGCCTGAGATGTTGCTTTGGGTTGTTGTCACAGGTAAGCAGTGCAATTCTAAATATGGGTGCTCAGTCACCCAGGGGGCTGCTGAATTTCCTCTGCTGCTTCAGTTCAAAGAAAATTAACCCTATGCCCCAAGCTGCCTGTGTCTGCAGCTACAGCTTCCAGCGTATCCATGCCTGATGCATTGCTGCTCACCCATCATCACAGAACTTGAGTGTGTCTATGGGAGGGATATAGAAATGTCATGATTTGTTCATGAGTTAGATTTAAGTGAGGGAAAGTTGCACAGTCACCCTCACACTCTTGTCCAGGCCTGTCTGAATCTAGTGGGATGGCGGGGTCAAGACATCTGGAACCAAGTCTGGATGCAACAGATGGTCATCAGGTCCTGTACCACCTGAACTGATGCCCTACACTAGACACACATCGCTTGCCATCTGCCTTCACAGCTAGGGGCATTAGCATATCTGCTCAGCTGCCTGATCCACTAGAGAAAGCTTTCCAGAGGGAGGCAGGTGTTTTAGGGCACCCCAGATCTGTCCTTCCCCAGGGTTTGGCCCCGGTGGCATTTTTCTAGTGGCTGTTCTGTCATGAACAGTCCCCTCACAGTGACCCCAAAACCCACTATGTTGCAGCTTTTGTTCATACCCAGGACTCACCAGCTCCCTTAAAATGTTAAGTAACGGACCACTTACACATACTGTTGTGCAGTTACTCACATGCATAGTTTGGCTGACATCAATATGTTGATTATGTATTCAAATAAAGTTTGGCAAATAAGATTTACAGGTCTTATGTGGATACTACTGTAAACAGAACAAACAACAGGACTGTGTAAAATATCTGCAATGCAATTGATAGGTATGATTGCAGGAATTATAGGAACATCTGGACTAGTTTTGATTAAGCTAGATTAAATAGCATTTTGCATTAGTAGTGAAAATATGGTGGCATTCACTTCAGTACAGGCTAGCCACCTGAGTGATTACCCAGGCTCTGGCAGACTTGAACAATTTGTGTTTAACTCACCCAAGACTGCATTAGTGGCCAAGACAGATTATAACTAGCCTAAGTATGTTGCAGTTACATCATTTAATTACATTCTAGATATACTCTGCAATATTAATCTCTGGTTCCAAATTTAAAAACTTTCCTAACTAGTTCCACACTTTTTAAAATTACAAGCACCAGATTCTTATCTCATTTAGTGCAGATTTGTATCAGTCTAACTCTACTATAACTGTGACTGTCACAAACTGATCTGTATCACTGTGAAAGGAATTAAAATCCATCATTATTTTGTACTGGTTTCCCATATCCTTTCATGTATAGCCACATGTTATCTGTCCCTTGGTAAGTTAGAAATACTGACCAGATCTTTTCCACACTTACAGTAAACTACTCAAATGATGGCTAAAATTCCAAAAAAACCTTGCAGATGTCAAAGAATGATTTGAAAAAATGTGTATGCCTAGATACATTTGATTTCAGACATTTAAGTAGATGCATTGTCCATCTGCTTGTTTTCTGATATTAAAAAAAAAACAGTTACTGGCAATTAATTAGGAACCAAGCTTTAGTTAAATGGTGCTATCAGTTGTTAATAGCCTGTGGTGCAATAAGGCTGACTGTGAACAGGTGATGATTACAGTACTTAGCACTTCAGGAGAATGGAAGTTTAGTGACTGTAATCATTATAAAAATTACTTCTTAAGTGTTGTGCTGTTAATTACAGTTCAAAGAATTAGTATCTCACTGAAGTTACCTGTATGTAGCTATTGAGGAATTTATATTACAGGAAATGCATTTGAAGAACCTTTAATCAGGACAAAAATACAATGGGACAAGTTTGCTTTTCAAATTATTGTCCAAAGTAAGTTACACCTGGCATGGTTTATTGAGATGTGCTATAGTTTAATCATCAGGATATGTACTAGGAAACACCAAGATTTCCACATTTTGCTCTCAAAATGAAAAACTAAGAAGTTCTGGAATGCACCCCTGTTATACATTTCTTTTCCCCTACGCTACGTAGCAGCATGATGCTTTAGAATATCTGCACTTTAAATGTGTAAAATACTGCATCCACATTATAATAGTTTGATTCTGTATAAGTATTTGCAGGCTTAAAAACCATCACAGAAAATGAAACAAATTTGTAAGAACACAGTTATTTCAGGCAAGCAGGTTCATACATGAATTTTCCTCAAGGTTTCGAATCATTATACTGTAATAACCAATGATGGATTATCATTCTGTTAAAAAGGTAAATCTTTTGGAATTGAATGGCTACTATAATCTCTGTTTGGCTCACCCACGTAGCAAGATTTGCATCCATAAATCTTTAACCAAGATTGCTGTTTTTGCCGGGTTTTTGGTTTCTTCTTATTTGAGTGCAACTAGACATTTTACGTTCAAATGAAAGAAAATTTACACACATAATATTGTTCATTTGTGTATATATTGAACTTTAAAAATGAATCACCAAACTTTTTAAATGGATTCTCCTCTAAAGGAAAAAAAAAATTGTGGGAAACTGTGGCTTTTCCCTTATAGGCTGTCAGAGTTCCAGCTTGTGATGGGCTGCTTGAGGTCTCCTCTTCCCCGCATATACCCCACTGGCCATCAAGGTTTACAAAAATGGGTCCTGGAACAAAAAAAAAATGTTGAGAGCCACTGCATTATATGACATTTCATTAATGCTAAAATATTGTTTAAAAAGTGATTAATACTACTTCAGTAGTGTTGTCATACCCAAGTACCTGCTGAAATCAGGACCCAATATTCACAAAGTCCTGTATATACATTTCATAAGATATGGTCAATCAGCATACAAGAAATTGACCAGAAACACACAGGGTTCAAAAAACTAATTATGATCCCTATTTTACAGGTCAGAAATTGAAGTCCAAAAATAAAGGAAAAAGCTGGTAAAACAGGAATTGGACCCAAATAACGAGTCTGTGTCATGTTCTTGACCAGCTGTTATACTGTAGTGTCACGGGATGGTGTCCCCAGGAATGGCCGTGATGCCCCTAGGGCTCTGTGACCATGCCAGTCTTACCCAATGGGAACCCTTTTCCTCCCTTGCCACATCTTGCTGATAATTGTAATATAGGGAGGCTGCCCTCAAATTTATGTTTAGACACAGTCCTGATGGACCCTGTGGGTTCTTGGACCCCTTTTTTGGATCCTGCTCAAAATTGGATGCCTCACGGGACACTCTCAGCCTTATGGGCTAGATGTGCGGCTCCAAACTGCCCCTTTACCATGCCCCAAACTTCATGGATGGCATTCACACATCGTCCCCCTGGGCCCTTAGTTTAACTTGACTTCCAGTCATCGCTGGGGCTGTCCAGAGCTCTGTCTCTTTCTGTGCCCCTGGTGCTGGGGTCTCCACACTGTCCTGGGCCCCCAGTGAAGCTTCCCCTTTTCTCAATAGCTTCAGCCCAATTCATTGGCTTACAAATAGAAATCAAATGAGCCGCTGGACTATAACATAATGCAAGCAGTTCAGGATGTGCTCTGTCCCTTTAAAAGCATTAAACCTCCATCCTAGCACTGAATGCCTTGCAAGCCAGGGCCCCTGGTGAGCTCCTGGAGTATCTCAATCCTCCCAGAAGTAGAACAGACAGCCAAACAGCTCTACCTATCTTTCTCTAAGAGAGCTCCTTCCCCTTTGGCTGCTGACAGTGAACTCCCTTCTAGTCTCAGCCCTGGGGTTTATATATGCCCCAAGCCCTGCCTCTTCCAGTCAGCTGACAGCCTGCACGTGGGGGGCTAATTCCCTTATTTCTCCTGCCACAGTAACCTGCAGCTGTGGTGTTCCTGACTGGTTGCTTGAGGCCTCTTTCTAGGCAGTTTCTGCCCTTAATGGACCAGGCACCTTAGTGCCCTGTGGCATGTAGGTATTCAACTTTTCAACAATATGCATATGTTCATGTTACAGTGTTTGTCTCTTTAGGAAGAGGCAGCCAGCCCTGTTGAGGAAAGGCAACTATGGGGCATTTGGCTAAAGTGAGAATGTTCCACTGGGAGCTTTCAAAAGATCTCAGAAGAGAAAGCAGGGGGAGAGGGAAACCAGCTGTGAGGAAACAGTTTGTTGCAAGAAGGACCCAGTCTGCTGTTCTGGGAAAGAAGCAGGAGTATATGAATGATAGTTCTTCTCCTAATAGCTGAAGAGGGCAAAAATATGAAGAGGACAAAGGAATTCAGTTTAACTGATTTGTTATCAGATGAAGTTTGTTTGGTGGAAAAATCAACTGTCTGAGCAGAACTAAGTGGCCTACAAAAGGCAGCAAGATAAAGGACCCTCTACAAGGCAGGCTGTGCTTTTTTTTTTCTTCCTTGATTGTTTTTTTTTCTGTTTTAGGTTTAGTTTGTTATCTTTTTCCTAAACAAATACATTGGTAAAAACATAATTTTTCTTAAGAAAGTTAATAGATCCAGGTTAGAATTTCTAATCAAAACCGGAGAATTTTGCCCCAGATCTGAGCAGAGGTCAGGCAACTTACCTGAAGAGTGAGTTCAATGCCATAGTCTCAGTTGAGTAACTCTAAGCTGGGATATTATCTTTGCCTCCTCTGCTCCTCTGGTTCATTCTGCATTGCAACAGAAACACATGCCAAACTTCAGTATGGTTCTTGAAATGAAAGTCATATATTCTGTCCAGCCCTCTGGAGGACCATCAGTCTATCTTTCTTTAAATATTTAATTGTACCTATCAAGATTTCCTTCTGAACTGTTAATATTTCCCCCATACACACACACATTTTCCCCAACTTCCCCAGCCACACAGAGAAAATTCTCCTCCTTCCCCCCCCATTCTTTTATATCTCCATAGATGAAGAGACCTTATTCCTCAGACAGAGGTATACTGGGCCTGCTTCTGTACTAAATTCCTATAATTCCTGTTAAAAGGGAACAGGTGGTAGGCATGTTGGTCTAAGGACATCACCAGACAAGGTTCTTTGGGTAAATATGATCTCTTTTATTAAACCAACTCAAATAGTTGAAAAAATTCTTCTTTGCAAGCTTTTAAATACGCATTGTCTGGCAGAGGAAGCATCTGCAGTTTGTGTGTGCTTTTTCTGTTGACTTCAATGGCAGCCACAAATGTTCTTCATTTCATAAAATAAGAACGACTGTGCTTCCTTTTAGTGAATATGCTCTATGTAAAAGACCTTATTAATTTCATTATCCCTCCACCCCCAAAATTCATCATCTGCCCTACTCTGTTGGCGATTTCATCCACAATCTCTGATCTACTGATGATTCCCTCCTTAATACCTCCTTGGCAACTTTCTCTGAATGATGTCTCCGTTCTGTGATACTTTGCTCCTTATGCCAAACATATTTCCCAAAACTGTTTGCATAGCCCACTCTTCCAAGGTATGCTGAGCTCTAAAAAAATCTGAGAAATACTATTTTAAACACTGATTCTACTGTGTACCCTAAGTTGATATCTTTTGAACTAAACATTTTTAATTCAGCAAGGCTGAAAAAGTTTGGAACACCTCATATTTGTATCGGAAATCTATTTTGTACTTCAATGTTTCTTGAACTTAAACATTTTTTCCCCAGGAATATTATTAGGGAGTTGCAGCTACATTCAGCTGTCATCTTTAATTCATTCTCAGCTACTGTGCATGGGTTTGTATGTTTCATCTCTGAATTTTGATTTATTGCTTCATTATCTGATAATCTGTCTTCCCCTCATTTAGCATATTAATCCTGATACATATGTAGCAGAAACTTGTATTTTATGTTGACTTATGGAAACAAAACAAATGTAATACCAAATTGGAAGTTGTTATAATAGCAGTTTTATCAAACACATGAAATCCAACTTAAATCACAAAATTGTATAGTCCAAGCCACACTAATCACTCTAGATATGAGTGAGGGAGAAAAACAAAAGTATTCTGTTATCCCAAATAAAAAGTGTAGATTCAGGGAGAGAACTGAAAGCTAGAGATTATACTCTGGATTCATAAAAATACATTATTTGATTACTTAAAAGAATAGAGTTGTTTATATCTTTAACAAAAAATGGGTCACCGGCTAAGACAAGCCAGGACAAGAACCCCATGTTATATACATAGCTGGTTTACTCCATGGTATGGGAACCTGAATTCTATGGCAATGTTATGGCTGGAAATCTTCAAGCAATTTCATATGAAATATACTGGTTTACTGAAATTAAATAAGAATATATTTCTGAAGTGAACTACCTTTAAATTGATAAAGGGTTAACCCAAGCTAGTGAACACTCACATCCATTCACAGCACAGCTCTGGGGCTGGGAAATCACAGCCTGGAACTCTGCTGTTTTTTACCACCGGCCCTGCTCCCTCCCTGCTAAGTTACTCACCTCCAGCTGCCTATGCAGCTCTTGGAACGTGGCAAACACTTACATGCATCCCTCCCATCTTAGGTTTAGGTGGCTTAAACCAGGTGGTTGAGCTGGGTCCCATGAACACATCAGATGTAGTGCATTGGATGAGTGAATTGGTCCTGTAACTTCGCAGCAATGTTTCCTTCTGGTAGGCTGCTTCCTAAACTAGAAGCAATCCAATAAAGTTGATGGAGCCATCATTAGGGATTGTAAATTTGCCATGTAGACATGTTTCTAGATTTCCTAACCTGTGCTTGCACAGATGACTTTTAGTTCTTAAGGGCCACCTAATCAGGATATAATCTTCCTGTCACATGTGCCCTGACTTCTCAATCTGTGTCTGTGAAAAGTGTGCCATCTTCTTCCCTTTTAAAATGTTCTAGTCTTCTTGGCAATGCTGCTGGACTCAAACTGGATATGAAGTTGTTAAAAAACATGAGTAGGATAAAGTCATTAGAAGAGCTGGCAGAAAAACTAAACATTTTCATTTCAGTTTTCGCAGCTATGGGTTTGTTTTTATCACTGTGTGTATGTGTGATAAGCTTAAACTCAGTCTATAACTCATGATGTTTCATCAACATTTTAGATGGACAGAATGTCTCACTAATGTAATTATGGAGTTTTTGGTTTTGTTTTCAAAGATCCCAAAGCAATTGACAGGAATAAAGATGGAAGTAGCCAACCTGCAGCAGCAGTATCTGGCACACAGTAGATCAGGGAAGGATCAGGGAGCACAGTGGCAAAAGTTTTTTTTATATATATGTGGTAAAAGTTCAGAGTGGAATAAAGGCAAATTTACTATAGCTTACACACACACAACAGTTAACAGAAAGATAAATGTGATAAGCAGATAAGGAAGTATAAAAGAGCTAATAGTAAAATAATAATAATAGATAATAATAACAGATGGATCGATCAATCGATCGATCTGTCACAGGCAAACTGGGCACTGTGAGGGTATTAGCCACATTGGGCTGTTCAAAATAACAAATAGACAGACATGGGTTGGCAACTTATCGATAGTCCCTCAATGCCAGGTGCGCGCCAAGTGATTCCAGTGAAGTCAGGCATCCCTGATGATTGACGCGGTCAGAGGGATTACCGGGGAAGGTCCCTTGCTCAGGATCTGATCCTCACTCATACTGGGAGTCTGGGGTCCAGGCATGGGACAGAAATGACCGTTCTGTTCCCTCCTTCCTGCTGGTCATCTGATGCATGTGTTTTTTATACCTAGTCTTATGTTAATCTGTTGGCCTCAGGGCCACTCACAATATTGCCCTATAGCTGTTACCCTATGGGATTGAAAGGTGTTAAAATTATCAGAAAAGGTTACTACCCAGACTCAGGTTTATCCAATAAGCAAATTATGATGTAGCACCTTTAGGTTTGAAATTGACATCACTCTGCCTAAATCCCAACCCCTTTTAGGCTTCAGTTGAATATGCTTTCTTGGGATAGGCAGATAAGGTTCCTTGTGTGAATTTGACATCTTTTATTAGACTAACTCAAATAGTTGGAGAATAGTTATTAAGCAAGCTTTTGGTTTCAAAAACCCTTCGTCAGACTAAGGAGGTTTCAGCAGTTGGTGTGTGCTCTTCCTGGATGGAATGAAAAGTAAAAAAGCGAGGGGCTGGGCTGGGGAGCCAGTTGCCAGGCAGATTGTAATGTAACAAAAATCCAATGTCTATGTTTAGTCCATGATCTCTAGTATCCAGGAGGTTGATGAAATGGAGCTCATAGGCTCATCTCTGGGAAGTGTTGTGTAAGTT
>JAGPOW010003245.1:922890-935815 GCA_030014935.1 Caiman crocodilus
TTAGAGATTCTATGGCCTTTTTCTCTGGTAGAGAGAGGTTGTTGTGGTGGCATGTGTTGCTGATTATTTCATTGTTCATTCTTTCCCTGAAGCAGTCAACGTAGCAGTCAAGGTTAGGGTTTTGTCCACTGTGAGGTGTTCAATCTGATTTTGGGGGTGCTTTTTGGCATTGATCCTTTCCTGAATGTTGTCAGAGGATGAGTTGTTGTTGGGAGTGGGTTCAGTTTGGTCATGGAAATATTTTTTGAGGCGCAGGCATCAGAAGAATTCTACTAGTTCTCCACATTGAAGAATTTTATTAGGGTATTTTTCTGGAAAGAAAATTAGGCCTTTAGAAAGGACAGATTTTTAAGTTTTGTTAAGCGTGTGTGTGGAGAGATTGATAATATTTCTGGGTTGGTTGCTGCTTTCAGTTTCATCAAGTCTGAAGTTGGAATGTTGGTAGGTGTCAGTGTTGTTCCTCTGATGGTTGTTTCGTGGCTGGGGAGCTTGTTCTTGGAGTAATGTGTTCCATTTCTTCTTTTTATGGTGGATGAATGCTGTAGAAAGTTTTTTGTAGTCTCTTTGTATCCACTATATATTGTCAGGGAACATGCATGGATTTCTATCTTTTACGTTGTTGTAGTATATGAAGATTTCCTTCCTGAGTTGGTCTCTTTTGGAGTAGAGTAGGTGAAGTAGATGATTTCTAATTTTCTCTGAAGTTCCTCTGCATAGCTGTGAAGCGTATTTGGAGTTGTGTGTAGTAGTCAGGGGATTGTAGATGTTTAGTCCTCGGGGAATGATGTTGTGTTTCTTGCAAAGGCTTAGCAAATATATGTCTCTGTTGAGTCTGCCTTCTTTCTTTTTCATGTTGTACAGTTTCCATTTCAGACAGCTGAATTCGATATCTTCCATGTTTGGGTGTGCCTAGCAGTTAGATCCAGTTTTTATCGCTAAGGCTGAACCCTGAGGAAAACATCATTAGGTCAGCTAATCTCACAGCTTCATCTTTGCCTCTGGGGCCCAGTCAGTCCCATGAACAGTTAATTTATCAATTTGGTTAAACTTATCACAGACAAGTTACATTTGCAGTTTACAAACTTACAAACTTATATTAACTAATATCACCTATTTAGGCAAAATACCAAATGCCTCCAAGAAGCACATATTATTGCTTCTTAATCCCTCTGGTTTTGGCTGTCACAGATGAGGCTTGCCAGAAAGCAGAGTTCAGGACAGGGGAGAGCCTGAGTCATCCCAGGAGAAACTGATTCCTCACTCAGGTTGGAGCTGTGTCCTCAGGGACACAGGTACCCACGGAGGAAGTGGGGAAGGGTTTGTAAGCTAGCTGGGCATTGGGAGAAGCTGCTGGGTCAGAAACTTGTTAGGGGAAACCCCTGTTTAAGATAGGAGAGTCTGAGTGGCTTGGTTAGGGACCTGAAAAAAAAAGGGAGGAAGTTCCCCATCAGAGCTGGGAAAAAAGATCTCTTGGGCCAGGTTGTAAGCATCAGGAGGGGAACTGGTTTCAGAGGATGATCGGCTGAAGAGGTACCAGAGTCACAGGGAGAGGGTATGGAGAAGGAATCCTCTGAAGTATAACCCTATAGAGTGTGCAGACACTTTGTTCCAGGCTGTATAAGAAGTCACCTTCTGCATCATGGTGGGTTTGACTCGGGGGGGCAGCAGAGAACTTTGCTAAAGGTACATCCATGTCCAAAGTGAAGCTGGAGCACATTGCACCACCTAGCAGTGGACCACCGCAACATCTGTGTTTCTGTTTATTTGCAGGGTGGGGAGTGGATGTTAACCCCAGAGGGAAACTGTTTCAAAGTTTATGACCAGGGGAATGTAATCAGTGAGGGGGTTGACTGTAAATGGTAGCAACCACTGTTTCTCTTAATGTTATATTTGTAAATAGTAGTCAAATTATTGTTGCTTTCTAATAATTTACCATACACACACACACACACACACACACACACACACACACACACACACACACACACACATATATATTCCTGATAGTGTTATTAATCCATTTTCCCCTTCCTGTATATAGTTGTGTATAAATAAAGAAAACCCCTTTTTCTCAGTGGAGCTTATAGTGAGGTTCTTGGGCAGTGAGGGTGAGGGACACTCTCCTCAGGGACACTTCGATTGGAAAACCTCCCTGAGGGAGTTCCCAAGTTTACTGGTAACCTGAGCATCTGGAATCTGGCACATCACCTGATCTAGTGTGCCGGCAAGGGTTATCAATACTCTTAATGCATTATTATTTCTTACTTTATCAAGTAAGCACCTTTTGGATAGTTCTGATTTGTGCACAGTGTGTAAAAAGTAGCAGAAAAAATAGTCAATACTATAGGGTTCTTCTTCCTTCCCCCCTCCCTTATTTCATAGAGTTATAAACTAGTAATTAATTAGACTTTTAACTTCCCTAGTCAAGGACTATCTTCTCTAGAAATGAACTCTGAATAAAGGAGACCCTCCTCATGGTTATCATGTAATTGCATGGAGTCATATAAAGAGGTTGATAGATATAAATATTCTCTGCTAAGGTACAGATATTTAGAAAGGAATAACAGTATTATTTTGGGAGTGCTAGATGCCCTCTGCTGAAACACTTGCAATCATAGGGCCATTTCAGGTACTCTTACAAAGGTGACAGCTTTTATATTTACTCACATACCACACACACCTTCCCCCCAAAAACACGAATCCAGAATCTCAATTGGGTACCTTAATTATTGAATTTGAGTTTTATTCACTGAAATAGAAGCAGGGAGAGTCAAGCAGACACAGTAGGTGGGTCCAGATGAGAGCAGTTGTGTGGTATGTGGTGCTGCAAACACGTCTGGTGTTTTCTGCGCTGTGGAGGTGTATGCTGCTTTGCAGTTATCGTTCCCTGAATATCCAGGGGTCAAAAAAATCTACTGAAAAAATGAACAAACCCGGAGCAACACATACTCAGCCAGCATGCAATCCTGAAAAGTGGAACGAGTGTCCCAGAGCCACACTGCCATTGCCAGCCAGGCTCCCCCCAGCAGCATCACTCTGGCTGCAGCCCCATCAAGCCCCCAGAACCCCAGGTAAGGCTGCTGGGGCCAGCAAACCACTGGCCATAACCTGTCCTAGTGCCCCTGGGGGTAACTTGTTGCATGACAAAGCACGCGTGGCATGGGCGTTCCCCGGGTACAAGTAGCCGTGATGCAAGGTGCTCTGCTGCTACTTGTCCCTAGGAAAACAAATGTCTACAAATGTCTGGATGTGCCCAGAGGGTACAAACCAGTTCTTGTAGGATTCAGCTCAAATTTAAGAAGCCTAATTTAAACTGCGTAAGTTTAAGCTAGGAGCAGGATGTGCAAACATTTGCCTTTTGCTTGGAGTGGTACACGCCTTTGAAGGTAAGTGACTGGAGAAGGGAGGAGAGGAGTTGAGAGGATCAAAGCAGGGCCAATGGCTGCATCAAAGGAGCTTCTTAGTTTGCGGGCATAGTTTGGGGGTGCTAAAAATAGCCTGGTCTAAAGGTCAAGTATAGCACAGTGCTGTAAGTATGGATAGTGTTTGAACTTTCCCAGCCCTGGGGCTGTGCTGTGCATTTATGCAAGTGCTCATTCAATTGGTTTAACCCTTTATTGATCTAAAGTTCCTTCACTTCTGACACCAATAAACTCTAGATCAGGCATGCCATTTTTATATTAGCCTAAGTCCCATGAACACTTGCTTGCTTAAGTATTTAGACCAATTTAACTTAGTTAGGTCCATCTAAATGTAACACTTGTATGTACCTTGTTTCTCATGGCTTAACAACAAAGCTAATCCTAACCCTTTATTGATACAATTTTGGGGGAGAGGGATTGAATTATTTCTTATTTTGAATGCCATAAACTTCTTACTGACAGGAAAGTTTCATCTGAGCTAAGAGTTCTTTTACCGTATCATTATTGAAACTAAATGAAAAGCTAGACCTCGTTTCCATTGGTTTGAATCAAGAATACCTTTTAACCTGCAATATTTAAGTATAAGTATTGAATTTTACATGCTTACTTTATATGCGAGACAAGATCTGAGAGCTCGGTTTGTGCTTTACTAGTGAAGAGATGCAACCCAAGTAACTACAATTACCTCAATTATTAAGTAGTATTATTTTGATTTACATAATAATAAATAACACTGAGAGAAGGAAAATTTTCTCATATTAATTTGTTTTTAACCACCTGCTTTATTCAAATATAAAGCTTTTTGAACCTCAAAGCCAGGAAATTCATGAAAAGAGGTTTCATCACAAGCATTTTTTTAAATTATAATAGAAAATAAGAGGTGGTTAAGAACTATTAGAACTATTATCATATTATTTCTTTGTGTTTGTCAAGTTATAAATGCATCTAGGGATGATAACTCCATTTGTAAAAGTAATGCATAAGATTATGGAATAGTTCCTAATCAAGACGGGATTTTGTCTCTCTTTCACCAAAATTAAACTATTTAGTCAATTTAATTTATTTACTTCCAGTTGTAATTCAAAAGCCCAATGTTAAATAATGCCTTTACCTCTTTGGTGTTTCTACATTGTGAAGTAGAGTGAAATTTGTTAAAATTTTCTTGCTTATGACTTTAAAACCAAATGTTTACTGCTATTTTGAATGCAAATAAATTTTTAACTTGTTTTAGACACAACTGGGAGAAAAATGTTTTGATGTTTTCTCAAGGCACCAGTGACAGATATTTGTATATATGCTTACATTATGAGTACTCCACCACTGACTTTGGTATCTATGCTGAAACTTGAATACATGCTTAAGTAGCCTGTTCAAGACAGCACAGGCTATCTTTTGCATAAACAATATAAGTATTTAGCATATTCTGTTATATTTCTTCACAATAATATAAATTCTTAATTAAAAAAATCAAGTAGACATGATTGCTGAAGAAGAAAACTGCTCCTAATTAAAGATGCATTTATTCATTATATTATGAAATCATTTGACATAGTCTAACTAAATGATAACAGTACAAACTTCATAGAAAGCTGCAGAGATTAGATCCTAACATCCCTCTTGTGCTCCAAAATATCAGTTAAGTATTTTTCATTTGTTAAACATTTATACACTGCATCATATATCAAACATATTTATAATTACTCAGATTAAATATATATGATAAAGATGTTCTTTAAATAATTGAACACATATGGTCCTTGGCAGTAATAATAAGCCATCTATTGAACTACAGTATAATTTTGCATAGGGAATAACATTAGAATAACATTCTAATAATAATTTAGAATGTATTTAAAAGGCAGTAATTTACTAAGCCAGAAATCTGCACCATATTATGTTAATTCCAACATTGTTTTAATGAGCTTTAATCTTATTTACATGTGCTGCTTATATACAAAAGACACTGAATAGCTATGTCTATTTTTGGCAGTGAATACATTTTACCTTATTTTAAAAAAAATATTCTTTGATTCATCTATCCACACTTTTTTTTTTTTAAGTTCCAACTGTCCAGATTAGTCTAAATGTACTCTTAAAAACTGCATTCATAGCAATAAGCATTTACGTTACAGACATGGAACTTCTGATAAAGTACTAAGACTATAGCTTCACTGAACCTACTCTGATGTTACAGAGTTCAAATAGCAGTGAAACAACCAGTAAGAAACGTTGCTGTCACATAGGAAGTGATGGCCTTTCACAGTACAATTTTAATTTGTTGAGCCGTTATGGAGGGAAAAATCACTGCCACCTCACATCTGAAACTCCTTGCCTAGCATGGAATTGTACACTAATTTATTTCTAGTGAAATGGATCATTCCACTTCAGTGGGTTCAAAAGATGTGTATTAGGCCCAGTGCTGATGCATAGGGGGTGCACATGCACCCCTTGAGAGTGCTGGTGCACCCCCTGAGAGCCAGAGCTCCCCAGTTAGGCAATGGGCAGGAGGGGCAGGTGGCAGCGCTGGTGCCTTGCCCTGCGAGTGCCATTGGGGGGGGCAGGAAAAGCACCACTGGCTCTTCCAGGAGTGCCATTTATGCTTCTGGGTTGGTGCAATCAGCACAGGGCCCCTGTTGGCACAATTCGGGGGGGGGGGCGGTCCCTCGGTTGAGCCAGGCTTTTTGAATGTCTGTACCTAGACAGAAACAATTTTTCTCTCTCTTTTCACTGCTGTAATGCCTGAACCTTGAACACTAATCAGTATGTACTAGGGATTAAAATAGAAAAAACAGTTTATCTTAGGGCTGATTGTCCTGATCTTAAATTTGTATTAAAACATGTAAGGAGGAGGTAGAGACTGAGGTGGAGGGAGAGAAGGGGCAGGGAGAGGGGATGAGAGGCAGTCATTTACATATGCAGTTTGACTGACAATTAACTTGAATTAGCTGGGATTGTTCCCAGACAAGATGTTAATTCAGATATTTCACAGGTACTAAATAAGGGACAAAGGGCTTGTCCTTGTGCAAGGTCTGGGGTTTGTAGTGACACAAGAATCTCAAATCTGAATCAAACCAGTTGCCTGTTTTTAACTACAGGTAATTATAGTGGGACAACAGTTTGTATGTTAGAATAAAAGGCTTTGTCTGGGGAAAGCCATCATCTGTTTTTAGCTTAGTTGTCATAGGAGATGAAAGAGGCTCCACTTTTGCTTGTTTCTAATTTTCATATAGAAAAACAAATAATACGAGTGAAATATTCCTAGCTATTCATATTACGTCTTCCTAAGTTTTACAATACATAAGAATATTACCGTCTAAAAACCATAAAAAAAGAAAATACTATAAGATTCAGAACTGACAGAAGGGACAGGCTGACTTAAATAAAATCATTAGCTTTGTATAAGAGTAGACTAATGGCACTGAAAAATAAAACAAAAGATGAACATATACCCTTCAATTGGTGAATCTCTCCTGAATTTCTTTAATTTTTCTATATAGCAACTCTTGTTTTCCTGGGAGTTCATATTAAATAAGGTGATTAAGTGAGAGGATTTTTAGGGTCCATCCAGGAAAATAAAATATATATAACAACACTTGCTTAACTCTGTACCACATGCTCCCTTATGTTCAAATAAACTTCATTCCAATTAGTCAGGAAGCTAGTCCAAGTGAGAGAATCATGTTTACAGTCTCAAAAGGTTAGGATTGCTACAAGTACACAAGTACAATCTTCTCTCCCAATTAAACATTATACAACTGTGTTTTGAAACTGCATGTTTTACTGCAAGAATAAATGCAACTTATCTGTTAGGACTAGATCATGGTATCTTTTTTGACAATAAGTAATACTTTAACTCCATAAGAAGTCCCACTGAATTTAATGGCACTACCTCTGGTTTAAGTTTCAAATATATAAAAGGATGGAAATACAGACCTTAGAAAGCAAAATTTGTGCTTCTTTTTAGAGCCAATTTGATCTTGTTTCAATCTGTTGAGGAGGATCAGTGGCATTCAGGGACTTACACTTTTATGGACCTATCAGCTATTATTACTAAGGTATATTATTTATTATGATGGAGGTCCAGCAAATGAATAACCAGGGATCCTGGTTTTCTCTGATTAAAAATTACAAATTCTCTGATTAAAACCCCAAAATCCAAGATCAAATTTAAAGGTCCCCCACAGCTTGTCCCAGTGCTGCTGGTACCCTGCACTCCCCTCCAGTTTCAACAGCCCTCCTGATGCTCCTCGCAACAGCCCTCCAGACCCACAGACGTGCAGACACAGACACTGACACCCACCCCAGCAGGTAATGTGTGTGGGGGGGGAAGGTGGGACAGGGCAGGGGAAAGGGAAGGTCCTGGGGGGCTAAATCAAGAAGAGGGGGAGTGTGCCCCTGTGCCCACTCCCAGGAGCAGGGCTGGGGGGTGAGGGCAGGGTTGCCACTCTGTGGGCCACACACATGTTGGCCAGCCTGACAGGAGATGTGCACATGGAGGCTGCCACTACAACTCTGCCACTGCACCCTGTGCTACCATCCCACCCGAATGGCTTTGTAAGCAAGTGGCGAAGGGTGTGGCAGCAGCAGTGCAGTGGAAACCACTGTGTGTGGGCCACATATGTGCTTCCTGGCTGCATGGTGAAATGGCGGGCATGCCCCACAACCAACTGCATGGCTCCACGGTGGCGTCTGCATGCAGGGTCGGGGGGCTTTGTGGGCAAGCACTACCACCACAGAGCCATGCCCTTTACCCCTAGATCCTAGAGGTAAGTGGAGCTTAGGGGCTGTGGGACAGGGCTGGGGAAGATGGTTGGGGGCTGAGGGAGTGGGGGATGCTGCCGGCCCAAGGTGGCACCTTGCAGCTGGGAGCAGGGCCAGGGAGTGAGAGCAGGGGTTCTCCTTTGTGGGGGGGCTTTGCAGGCTAGCAAAGCAGGGCACAGTGTGATGGTGCCTGCCATGTGCAGGTCACACACATGCCACCCAGCTGCCTGCCCAGGGGAGGGGGAGATGGAAGCTAGCATGCAGCTGGAGCACAGCTCTGTTGCTAGCTCTGCAGCCATGGTGAGAGATGGGTGGGGGGCTTGCCCGTGCTGCTGCTGCTTACCTGGAGGCCCGTTATAGCAGTGACGGCTTCTGCCTCCAAAACCTCTTGCTGCTGTGAAGCTGTGCTCAGAGCTGTGCGGTCGGTAGCAGCAGCGCAGCACAGCGCAGGGTGGTAGGGATGGCTGCATGCTGCCTGGCCACCACCACACTGCTGGTGCTGCCTGGCAGCTAGCCACACAGCTCCTGGCAGAGCTCCGTGGCGGCAGAAGGAGGTTTTGGAGGCAGCAGCCATCACTGCTATAATGGGCCTCCAGGTAAGTGACAGCACCGTATGCAAGCCCAAGCCCCCCCTTCCCGCTCCATCCTTCACCATGGGTGCAGAGCCGGCCATGGACCTATGCTCCAGCTGCATGCCAGCCTCCCTCTCCCCCTCCCCTGGGCAAATGACTAGGTGGCATGTGTGAGGTCCGCACATGGTGAGTACCACCACACTGTGCCTCACACTGCTTGCCCACAAAGGCCTCCACAGAGGGGCATCCCTGACCTTTCCCCCAGCCCTGCTCCCAGCTATGATGTGCCGCCTGGGGCTGGCAGCGCTCCCTCAGCTCCCAAGCCATCTTCCCCAGCCCTGCCCCACAGCCCTGCTTACCTCCGTGCTCCAGGGGCAAAGGATGAGCGTGATTTCTGAGCTGGCCTTGGCTGGCTTAGGGTCCACCCTTCCCCCTCTCCCTCTGGCCAGTACTGGGGGTTTCCTGCCCTTTTTGCAATTGGCTCCTTCAGGCTGGAGCTGTGCCAGCCTGCAAGAGCTCTTTGCAAAAGTGGAGGATCTGCAAATTTCTCCACTAAAAAGAGAAAACTGTGTTTTCTCCAATAAAAACAGGGAATCCATGGTTTTCTCCATTTTTCCATGGGAAATGGAAAACCCGGATCCCTGCTGATAACACTGCTTGTATACAAAATGCAAGTACACTGTTGATAAGTTCTAAGTTGCTCCAAGTAGCTACTATTTCTTTATCTGACAAAAAGAACAAATACTTTGAATCTATCTTTGAAAGCCATCCAATTCCTTTTGCAGTGAATAAGAGTTTTTGCACTGATTTAAATGCAAGATGAAACAAGGCAGAACAGTTACATTTAAGAGATGTTAAGGTCTTTAAAATAGATCAGGCAATCACTTACTTATGTCATATTGAATGAAATAGTTTGAATGTTTTAATGTTTGCCCATTAGCCAGTTTTAGGAAGAAGACAAGATTTATCTCCTTATTTAGGTCATCGTTTTGGTCTACGTACGGAAGGTCCTGTGACTTTCCTCAAAATCTTACCTCTTGAATTTTATCTTTAGATGCCTTTAACAAAGAGAACCTAAAAATGGCCCTTAAGCAAATATCCCAGGTTCCAAGAGATCAAACCCAAGGGCCTTTTGACAAGATTGGAAAGAAAAGGTCACTTGCAGTGGTATGGAAGTTCCCCAAAGTAATTAAAATGGTCAAGAAAGAAACTAATTACCAAGCAAAAGAATCTGTTGAGTAAGATCTGAGCACAAATTTGGGAGTAATGACAGGTTTGGGTAGGAGTGGCCCAGGATGGTAAGTCATTCAATAAAAACTGTAACCTACTCTCCCAAATTGGAGGTGACTACACTTGCAGAATAATGAAGGAAGAATCTCAAGTGTAGGCTGCATTAGACTGATCACCTGAACCACCCTCTCCGTGAACATGAATCTCTTAGTTCACGCTGAAGCTGCAGAGTGCCCTAAAGGGTCTGAAGGAAGGTGACTTAGTCCTATCACTGCTGAGGCCAGCCCGTTGAATCGTATTGCTAAGGCGAGCCCATTGAACCGTACTACTGAGGCCAACCCATTAAATTGTACTACTGAGGACTGAAACCATATTTAGGTGTTTGGCTTCTCGGAATTCTAGGATTGTAAGTATATTATGAAAAATAATAGTATTTATTCAAATTTAACTTTTAGTTGTAATTGTGGTTGTTTTTGTAATACTAGTTCTTATAGCATTGTTTGGGAAGGAAGTGCATTCGGAGCATTGTTTCTGATATATGTAATTATTGTGTTCTTAATGTTTGTTTATTTCTTAAAGCTAAGCAGTGTTATATGCGTAGCAAAGAATTTAAAAATAAAATTGTGTTGTATGAATTAAGAGTGTAATCATTGTGAAATCATGCAATCAACTAACTACTCCCCCAGCCAGTGCATCAGAACGAATCAGTAAATTGTGTGGGATTTTCTCTATTCCACAACCCACTAGAGACAACTTTTAATAGGCTACCTTTTGTCACAAGTTTGTGATAAGAGGTATTTCCTGAGCACAATTCTTTCTCTATGATGCTCCTGGTGGCTAATTATTCCCTACCCTTAATAGTTGATCCTGTCACAGAAGTAATTTTATGTTAACATATATCTTTATCATAAACCTGAATTAACTGGACTGGCCACTAAGTAAATCTTGGTTTTACCCTTCCTACTTGCTCTGAGAAAGGAGTAAAATCTAACCTCATGTATACATACTTCTAGTTCCAGCCTCAGCAGATCATGCATGTATTTCATGCTTTCTTTGCTAATTGTTCTCCTTTTTTCCATTTTTCTGGTGAGCAGTTCAGGCCTGAACCTAGCCTGGTACTTGTTTTCATCTCTCACTAGAACACACTAGTGTCTTAAATGTTGCCTACTATCTCCCTGAAATGCAGGGTGTGATGAATTCCCGAACTATCATGATGTGGAAGTGAAGTTTTACAAAAACTGTGGCTGTCATTGCTGTCCTACACAATTAAAATTTTGTGGCAATATCTTGACTATTATTTGCACACTCCAGTTCATTCTTTTCTGGCCAAATAGTCTGACAAAGATGACAATGACAAGGTATCAATGGACTAGGTCTCTAAAAGAATGATGTGTTTGCTCAGGTAGTCAGAGAATACCATTTTTAATCTCCAGCAGGTACATTTTGAGGGGTGATATCAGAATGGTGACAAGCATTAATAGACACAAAAGACTTTTCAAAGAGTTAGAAACACAGAGATTTCAGGCTTCCTTTGTTATCAGTATTTTTGATTTAAAAGAAGCACAGTACTCACAGTAGTAGCATCACTTGCTATACAAATTATATGACATATCTTCCTATTTGTTTTTAATTTAAAGATGTGGCATTGCTGCACCACTAGTGAAAAAAAATCACTACTATTTTCTGCAAATAACATAATTATTTTCCCCCCCATTTATTGAAGAGGGGAGGGGACCTTCAGCTTGGATCTGGGTACAAGTGGTTGCTACAGTTGCAAATCTGCCTCTCATCCCCACTGATTCTGCCTCACCTCCCACTCTTTTGCTTGCTTTCCCACCCCCCAGCCTTTTGTGTCCCAGATGCTGCTGCCACCACTTACCACCTGGCTCCAGCTCAAGCATTGGCACTGAATGACTATTTTCTGGCCTGGAGCATGGAGTACATGGTGGCTCCAGCTCCCATCCAGTTACACATCAGTGGCAGTGATGGTGACAGCCCCAGGCCCTACTCTGGAGCAAGGGTGAGGGATAGAGCCAGATCACATGACTCCACTGCTACCTGCCCCCCTGCCTTTGCTTGCCCTGGGAGGGAAGGGGAGGAAATTAATTTAAGATGACCTCCAATAATTATTTCTATACATGGACAAATTATACACGTATATACATTTATAAAAAAATCTAATCATTGGAGGATTGTCCTAAATTCAAAGTCCTTCTTCGATTCAGGTAAATATGGTATTTGTCATGGAAGCCCAAGACATCCAGGTATGGGTACTACTAAGTACAGAGCTAGAAACCTGTACAGAGCTGCAGGAGGGGTGTTTCTGGGCCACACACTATGGAGTCCAGCTGCACCAGATTTAGGGCTTGGTAACTATGTATAGCAGCTGATAAATTAGATTTCTTGCTCCTGCAAAGCAGTTTGCTCCTCTTGGGACTGGATAGGTCTCTAAGTAGATCTGGTAAGGTAACATGTAGTCCCCAGAGGTATGATCCACACTTTCAGAAACAATGTGCTATTGTACTTTGCTGTTCTGCTTAAGTGTCATGAGGTCCACAGTCATGTAAAAAAAATATATAAAAGGGGAACAATATTGAGTCATTTTTCCCCACAAAATGATCTTCAGGAAAAAAAAGAGAGCTGTTCTAAATTTGCTAGTTACACATGTGTCAAATATTGTCCCTGTCAAATACACTCCATGATAATTTACAGCCCATTTTAAGAAAATATACAGAAAAATAAAATAGTCTAACAAAGTCTTAAAAAGTTCAGAAGAAGTGAGAGAAGTTATCCTGGATTAATCATTGAGCCTGTTATGTATTTGATATATTATTATTAATGTCAGTTGAATAGAATAAATCTCATTTGCACCTTCTCAGTCTCCTACAGTTCGAGCTAATTCATCCTTTCCTGCAAGCACTGTTCTGGAAAAAAAAAAAA
>JAGPOW010003245.1:936202-983117 GCA_030014935.1 Caiman crocodilus
AAAAAAAAAAAAGCAGCTGTTCACACCACGGTTTCACATATTGTGTAAGGGTTACTGCTGATCCATACATATTCCATAGCTTGCTCCAGTTTCATTACTGGGAGTGGTTCAGGGAGGTAATCCTTTACACTAAGAGTAATTGCTAGGCACCATTACTTAGGCATCAATCATTTTATTAGATAATGATGTAAATATAATTTATGCAATGAAACAACATCACCCCAGCAGTACAAATGTGCACTGCTTTGGACATAACTTTAACTTGTCCGTCAGTGACTTTGCCTGTACCTCGGCTAGAAAACCAGATAGCACAGAGGAAAGATCTATATGCATTGTCCATTACAGGAAGTTTTCAGAAACTTGTGCTGTTATCTCATTATTCTGCTCTTCTCAGGCAGGATGAATTCAAAGCTTTTTGATGCCAATGGGCATCTTACCAGCAATATCAAGGCACTTCTATTAAGCTCATGGTCCATGGGGAACAACTTGAGCCATGGCCCTGCATGCTAGAACTGGTACGCAGGGTAGCACAGGGCCTGATCCCAGCACTTGGGACCAGGCAGAAGTGGCATGGGGCTCTGGGAACCAGAGAACCAGGACAAGAACCAGGACAAGGCAGTGCAAACTCTGCAGCCCAATCCTTCCATGTGAGGCTGGGCAGAGGTAGCATGGAGCCCTTAAACCTAATCCTCATAAGTGAGTCTAGGTGAAAGTGGCATGGAGACCCAGAATTAATCCCAACATATGCAGCTAGGTAGAACTGGCATGGCACCCTGGAGCCCTGATCCTGGTATGTGGAGTTTGGCAGAGATGGCACAGGGTCCCAGCACTTGTGATCCTGGCATTCAGAACCAGGCAGAGGTTGCACAACATCCTGGAGCCCTTACCTTTGTTCATGGAGCCTGACAGAGACAGCATGGGATCCTGGGGCCCTTATCCAAACATGCCGAGCTGGGCTGAGGTAGCACAGGGCCCCAGGGCCCTGATCCCAGAATGTGGGACTGGGTGGTGGCAACATGAGATCCAGGACTTCAATCCCAGCACAGGCAGCTGGGGGTGGAGGGGAGACTCCAGGGCCCCAGTCCCGGCATGCAGGGGCAGATGGAGGCTGTGCATGTTCCCATGACTACAGTCCATTATGCAAGGTTGGGTGAGGTAGTATGGTCCAGATCTGGGAGGTGGGTTTGATCCTGAGGTGTGGGGTCTAATCCATCCCATGAACCAGGCCTTTGCCACTCATTTAGCCTGCAAGGCCAAAAGGTTGAGCACAATTGGATTAGGCTGTATTCCTATGAAAGTGAATAGGAAGTGTAGTAGGAGCAGAAGCAGGAATAGGTAGGAAGCAGAATAGGTTTTTAACAAATATGTACTCTTTGCTGCACCAATAGGTTATCTGTTTAGCTGTGACATCTGAGACAAATTATTACAAACCTAGACATCCAAATCTAGAGATATAAAACATAACACAAAGTTTGGATATAGGTGGCTGTCTGTGGGCATTCACATATGGACATTTTAGCCTTAATGAATTATGTAATTTGAAGATACCTTCTAATAACTGATAATTAATTTAACATGCTTTGTCTCTAGTGAACACTGCATGTTTTCACATGGAATAAATAAGCTGTAGTGAAAATTAGTGTTGTCCAATATTTCTGTGGAGTTGAAACACACTCATTATATTAGGGTACAGTTTATTAACAGTGGGACAAAAATGATTCATAAAATGCACTGAGTTTTGGTTAATTTCTACTTAGTTTCCTCATACTATCTGGCTATCCAAAAGATTTGATTGGGAATATATGACACAAATTACTTACTTCCTACATAAGTGAGGCATTATTTAAGAATTTGATGCACAGTGCATTGGATGTATTTCATCATTAGCTTTTTATGTGAAGGCTCTATATTTTAATGCCTTCAAATATTCCTATTAAACCAAAATAAAATGCATTAATAAATAACAGTAAGTTCAGATTCGTTTTATCCCTGGTTAATTTCCACAGTGATGATAATTAATATAGCCATTCAAATCACCTCTAGCATGAAACTAGTTTGCCTTTACCTTTTGGCACTGGATGGTTCCCAGATCACATTTAGAAGACATTCTCCAAATAGTAAAAGTTTAAACAGATTTTAGTCTTGGGAAGAAAGAACTCGTCTTTTTTGTATATCCCCGCAGTCAGCATTTTTCCCCCTGTAAAATTTCCTGTAATTTGAAATAACAAAAGAAAAGCAGCGACAATTACAACCAGTAAACACAATGAAGAAAATTAAAGGCATCATTTTGAACTGTCAAAAGGTAGTCTTGTGTAGAGGTAGCCTATCTCAGGTAACAGAAGCAATATTGCCATGGTAGCACAGTGCCTCATGACACAGTCCTAACATAGCTCTGTTCAAGTCTCTTAGATAATTTATAGACCCAGCTTTAAAGCTCCACAGCAGAGCAATTCAAAAGTCCAAAAGTAAGGAATCAAACACTACTCCATCAGGAAGGAATTTTTGAAAATTGGCCTTTTCTCGAGCCTGGTGTCATATCATCTCCCTAGCCTCAATGGCCAGACCCAGACGGGCAGGCCCATGTGATTCGTGGCACTGCAAACCTCTTTGTGGCACCACAAACTGTATCTACTGAATAAAAACCATGCATATCTCTGCTAATTTCCAGCACAGGGATTTCCCAGTAGCAAAAAAAATCCAGAAGAAGAAAGTCGTGCAACGTGCACAACAGTGGCATGTGCCGAGACAAATTCAGACCCAAGGCTGCCTGTTCCCCCTCTCCATGCACTGCGGAGCCCCTGCACTGAGATACCCCGTGTGTCAGCCAGCCGCTCTCTGGCTGGGTAGAGTGCAGTATGCCTGGCCTTCCTGCTTCCTTGTCTCAACGTGTCTCAACATGGGGACTCCACTGTGGAGCCCCCATGCGGAGGCACGTAAAACACCCATGCTGAGGCATGCTGAAGTCTTAAGATTCCAAATATGCACATGAAGCAGCATCAACATTATCCAATTATATCCGCTCTCCAGCACAGGAACTCTTCAGGACCAGTGAATTTTTACAATTCCATTGCTGTAAGTTTCCTGACGGATGGACAGGGGAAAGGACAAGAAAAAGAAGTCTCGTGTGTGTGTGCGCGTGCATGTGCATGCGCGCGTGTGTGCACGCACAAATGTGTATGTCTAAGTGTGTATTGGTTTATTTTAAATCTTTTATTACTACTAAAACATAATTCTCTTGCAAGTGAGAGAGACTAAAAAAGCTGAGGGAAAAAAATCAAATAAAATAACTTTAACTACTCCAATCTTATTAAGCCAATTATTAAAAGTGACCCTACAGCTCATAAGTGATGCATCTCATCCCCACCCCAGTAGCTCAAGATTGATAGTATATCATGTAAATACATCATAAAGCTTTATTGCAAATCATGTAATACTAACCAAATAGACCATAACACTTTTAACCTCTACAGTCAATCAAGTAAATCAATATTAAAAGACTCTAAGGTGCAGATTTTTGACCTGAGACACAATAATGGCTGTCTGGTGGCTTGTTTGTGTTTAAATCACTAAATAGTATTAGCTAAGAAACCACTTATTCAGTAAGTAATAACAGTCCGTTTACTTTTTTCCCCCCAAATATTTGAAACAACACAATCATATTAAGACTTCAGATGCATCATGCTTTTCTCAAAATACTTTCAAATTTAAACATTAGCATTATATATATATAAATAAGTAATTCACTCTGCTTTTCTTCTTTACAATGCAGTTCATTAAAAGTTATATATAGGGCTCTCAACAAGATATATTGGCTGAACTGTTCCTATGGAAACACATTATAGTTTTTCTAGTCTTTGTAATGGGAGAAGAGTTAGACTACTGTGGGCACATCTACTCATGAATTTACTCCAGTCTTGATTACACTGTACAGTACTGCACAGTGGGCACATCTATACAAGACATGTTAATATGCATTAGCCTAATTTAATGCACATTAAGGGAGCACATCTACATGCGTGCCTCCCCTGGACAGGACCCAGGCTGTCTCAGCCAGTCCTGTACCCTAGCTAAAGCTGCTGTTTGGCTACAGATGAGTGTAGTAAGACCAGCACCTGCTCCCTGCTCCTGCTCACCCCCAGCAGTGTCTCTTTGTAGATGCTGTGGTGAGGAGCCTTTGCTGCATGACTTGCAGTCCTTGGCCATGCCCTTGTCCAGAGTGCTGCTGGCATCTGTCTAGGGCTGGCAACACAGGGACAGTCATGCAAAGGCCCGGAGAGCCAACATGGGAATCATGTCCACCAAGTCCTCCCTACTGAACCCCAGCCCTGCCCACATCCGCACACCTGTCCTGACTGCCAGAGGCCCCAACTGGACCCAAGAGAATGTGTGTGACTTCATGGCATGGTGGGGCTGTGCTGATGTGCAGAGGCAGTTCACAAGAGGTGGATTCTCAAATGCCCACATTTATAAGGCCATCTCAGGTGGGATTCATATGCAAGGCTATTCCTGGATGATGTGACAGTGCTGCAAAAGAGCCAAGGTCTTGTAGGCACAGTGGATGGCCATGACCAACTTCAATCATCCTTCCAGTTGTGGCCAAAAATCACGCCCTTTGTGTAGGAGCTGACCTGCATTTTGGTGCCCCAGAAACAAGGCTGCACCCCTTCCAGTGCCACCTGCAGGAGTGGCCTGCCAAGGCCTGCACTCTGCTCTGCCATCTCTGGTAACAAGTTACTGGAGGAGGAGACCTCAAGTCTTCAGCACCTTGTCTGGCCCCCCTCCCCACCTGCTACATCCACTGGCAGCTCAGAGAGCCCTGGACAGTGACTGCCTTGCCCTCAGCCCAGCCCCACACCCTTCCATCCATGAGCTGCCAGCAGTGCCAGCTTCACAGGCGGAGGGGAAGCTTACAAACATCAGCCCACTGCACACCTTGCACCATAGACACCGGGTGCAGTCAGGCAGAGATGCCTGCATTGAGCTTTCAGCCTCACCAGCCCTGGGCACATGGTAAGTCCTGCACTGGAGGAGTGCCCTCCCAGTCCCCACCCCTGTTCCTGTCCCCAGTCTGAGCCCCTGACCCTGACCCCAGGACTTGCCCTGGCTCCCTGCCCACCATCCCTGCCCAGCCTGCCTGCACTCCTCTGGCCCTGGGTGCCCCAATCACAGAAGGCAGAGAGGTGGGACACAGTTCAGAACTTTGTTAAGCTGCCTATGTCCCTGTAGCTGGGTGGGCATGGGCTTTTTACACCCTGAGGAAGGTGTCAATACCAGCAGCAATATCCTCCTTGGCAGCAGGTGGCAGGGACATGTAGTGCTGCTACAGGTATCCCTTCAGGCAGTGACAGAGGTTGTGGGGCAGCCCACGTTTGCCCCCCATACAGTCATAGCTCAGTGGTTCAAAACAGGAGCACAGGTTCACCCGGGGCACAAGCAGGATCAGCATCAATATGGCATAGTGACTTGGGCACCCCTCCACTTGCACAAACAGCTCATTATACATTGTCTGGGGTACACACAGCAGGAGTACACTTGGGGTACAGCGGTACTATGTAGGGAGGGCCATCCCAGAGGTGCCTCCCTGGAAAGGCCACCTGAGGGGAGGCAAGGGTGTAGCCAGCCCAGCACCCCAGTTGTCTGGTAGCCCATATGCCCAAGCCCGGGCACTTTGCACTGGTCTGCAGTACAGCACAGAAGTTTGGCTGCAAGGAGAAAGCAGGTGGAAGCAGAATCTGGAGCCATGGCAGCAGGTGCTTCCAGCAGCCTGGTCTGTTCTGCTTTGCTCTGCCCTGGGAAGGGAGCAGAGGAGGCAGGCTGCCTACAGCCAGGACCAAGCAGCCACCAGTATCAGGGGAGCAAGTGGAGATGGGGGCCTTGGACAGTGGCTGCTTGGGCCTGGCCCTGCTTAGCCAGTTTATCATGGTCTCTGGGCACCTGCCTGTGTCTGACCCCCAATATGAGGCCAGGCAACATAGGGGCCTTGGTGCACAGCATCTTATCTCTGAAATGTTCCAAACTCTCACAAAAGGCTTCTGTCTCTTGCCTCTACAGGGCCAACATCTGGACACGGGAAAGAGTCCACTGGCCCCAGCAGTGATGCTGGCTCAGGGACACCTCCATCCAGTTCCAGGGCACACTGAATGCATCGACTATGCCAGCAGTGGGTGCGCACTTGGACCCACCTGCAACAGTGCATGGTGAAGCTGGCTGAGGGCATGAATGGTACATGTCCTTGGGGGCTGGGGGTGCACAGTGGCAGTGGCAGTTAGATGGGAGCTCCTTCAGACACTGTCGGCACTGATCATGGTGTGGGGCAGGTGGCAAGCACCCTCAGGCACCACCAGCAGTGGCAGTGGCAGTGGCAGTGGCCAGTGGTGATCATGGATGCTGTCAGTGGCACCTTTTTGCAGGGGGTGCACTGCCATACTCAGAAGGTACATATGCACCCTCTATGCACCGCCCGTGGTTGAGAGGCAGGAGATGTAGGGAGGGGCCTAGTCGGGGGAGGATGCTGTCCAGGAGGAGGTGTTCCAGGACCACAGGAGGACCTCCTGTGGCTTCTGCTGGAAAAGATGGCAGCTGACTACTGAGGAGTGGAGGCCACAGAGGGTGAATGTTGGGACCTGGACACCATCGTGGACCTGGCAGCCATGTGCTTGCTCCCCAATTCCTGGCACCTATATGCAGTGCTGGCCCCCTAGTAGCTGGCCTCTGCCCCAGATCCACTGCCATCTGCCTGGGCCCAGCCCCACTGCTTGCTCACAGACAACGATCCACAGGAGCCAAGCATGGAACTTCTAGGGGATGCTGGCCTGTCACCAGGCATCCAGAGGGTGATTCACCCACCCAGAAGCAGCACCATCCACTGCCACCCATGGAGGAGCCCACCAACCCCCAGGGTCACCATGGCCCCTGGACCTTAGGGGGAATGGCCCAAGATTGGAGGAACGGCCATCTTCCCTCTCAGGTACTATCCCACAGCCAGCTTCCTACCTACTTAACCATTAAGCAGTCAAGCCCACAAGCCTCCAATTTTCAAGTGAGAACATAAGGGGGTACCAGATGAAAGGCCTTTTGGAAGTCTAGGTATACAGGTGGTTAGTTATCTGGTCATAGAAGGAGAAAGGATTAGTAAGACAAGACCTGCCTATGATAAAGCCATGCTGGCTGTCATCCAGAATCCTACCTTCTGCAAGCATATTGCACATAGACTCCTTGATGAATTTTTCCAGGATTTTCCTTGGGACAGAAGTTAAGCTAATTGGTCTATAGTTGCCCAGGTCCTCTCTCCTCTCCTTCTTGAAGAGCCCACAGCATCACCCTCTTCCAGTCTTCAGGGACCTCCCCTGAGTGCCATGAGTTTTGTAAGAGTTTCACCAGGGGTCCCGTGATGACTTTGGCCAGATGCTTATCTCCGGGGCCAAGTCCCACGGTCATGGGACTCAGGCTGGGAGACCCTTATCTCCCAGCAGTGGTTCTACCACCATGGGACCACTGCCAGGAAATAAGGGTCTCCCATCCTGCAATCTGCAACAGTAGGGCTCAGGATGGGAGATAAGCATCTTCCAGCAGTGGCTTTGTGGTGGTGGAGCCACTGCTAAGAAAAAAGGATTCTCCTGCCCTGTGGTGCAATTGCAATCTGGGAGCAGGGTGCTTGGAGCTCCCTGCTTAGGGGTGCACAGTCCCAGACTAAGCTTCTGTGCTGAAGCAGGGAGATCTTGGGAGCAGGGAGCTACCTCCCACCCCATTATGGATGCCTGACCCTGAGTAGATTTGGTTCCAGATCAGATGACTATATGAGTGCTAAGGCACTGTTACTAATGCCAAGTAAATTTGCTACTTGCAAATGGAAGCATGTCCACATAAGATCCAAATGCTTATTTCACAGTAAGCTATGCTAATTCACCATTAAGTGCCTCGTGTAGATGTACCTTGTATGTGGTTTTGATCTTTTGTCCTGGGTATTTAACTTACCACAAATATCATTATGACTGTGAGAAGCTATAATATAAATTCCTTCCTACCAGGGGCAGATCCAGGGCGGAGTGGAGTTGTGCTATTGTACCCACCTTTGATTCCTGGTTAACCCAAACTTTAAAACTAACTGCCAGGCAATGCAAACTAAGAAATATGTATTCAGGCAGCAGTGATGGGATCAGTTGATATCATAGCTCATTATAAACTACCTGATTCCTTCTAAACTCTTCATTCCACAAACATTAATAATCCCTCTTCCTTTTAATAGTCTTGGTGCTCAGCTAATCAAGTTAGTCCTTCTTATGCAATTCTGCTCTGTTAACTGCACCTGTATATGTAGCTCCTATTTCACAGTCTTGCAGGCTGTTTTTAATTCTAACCAAAAACATTTATGTAAGTGCACTGTTAATCATGTGATGCACTGCCAAGATGCTCAGGAAGGCTAAATATTGTTTTATTAATCTGTAAAAAAGAGATGTCCATTTAATTCTAAGGACTGCTGGACTAATGAAACAAAATATTTTGATTATTTTTGCATAGTTTTCTATGGCTTTTCTGCATCATATGTGATATAATAATATGTGATTGATATAGGGATATAGATATATATATAGAGAGAGAGCTCTATATAGATATAGATGCACATTACAATACATTTATATTTGTTTGTACTCTTATCTTAAAATGAATAATGTAGTCCTAGGCTGCTAGCTAGGAAACCATCTAATTCCTATTTAACTTGATAAAAATATGAGTTGTGTTCCATATGATGCAGTACTCCATCTGCACCCCCTTTTTAAATATCTTAGATGCTCCCATGCTTCCTACCATTAAATAGTAAGGCTACACTAATCCTGTAGGACAAATGCTATCTTGTTAGCTTATTTAAGAAACTAATTTATATTAACTGTACTCAAGCAAAAGCTTACATGGGACCATAGTAAGACTTACGATGTTCAAATGCTGGAATGAAAACTCATGGACTTCAAAGAGAATTTTGTCTGAATAGTAAAGATTTAAAATATGATTGTCAAAATATTTATTCTGTGATTCCCTTTCCCTGGCAAGTATGCTTGAATTCTGTTTCATTACATGATAGATTGTAGAAGCAGAGCTCATAGAGGTCTATCATGTTGTACACAGCAACTTTTGAAATCATCAATCCTCTACACTTATTGTGTTATGATGTCATAAAAAAAGTAATGCCTTTTTATTTGTGCCTTTGTTTTGTTATTTAAATCTCCAGTGTTCTGAAATTTCTCTCTGCTATATTACAAGATTAAAACATGTATGAAAGGTGCATTTCATGCAATAACCTGTCAGTGTTGGACCTCCAAACCCAGCTTTCTGGAGTAAGTTGTGAAGGCACTCTTCATTAGCATGGCCTTGATTTGCCTCAAATTAGAGCATTGCCTGATTCTTTTTCCCAGGCAGAGACTCAGTCCAAACACAGGGGACTGATTCTCTATTATCTGTTCCATTAATCTCCAGAGAAGTGGCTTTTCACATTTATGGCTGCTTTGGAATGGAGCCAAATTTAGGAATTCCAAAGCCTCTGGAGGAAAGTCAAAGAGAAATCAATCTCTATATGCAAACTGTCACAGAGTATTGGATTGCATTTTTGGTTCTGTTACAATGCAATACTGGTATTCTAGTATCATTTGACTAGATCTGAGGGCAGAAAAAACATCTGAGACATTTGTAAAGCCACCACAATTTTCACCTTTATTCACATATCTTGTACCTCTTTCAAATTAGGAGCCATGTCAGGTAGCAGTCCTTCTGTACTTGCTGTAGTATTCCTGCCACCACTCTAAAATATGTTGTTACTGAAAGTCATTCTCCAGAGAAAGGTTATCTGAAGAGGTAATTGTCAATGAAAAGGGGAAGATACTGACCTCTACTCAGAAAGTGTATCACTTCCCCAGTCACATGAAGCAAAAAGCATGTTTCTGCAAAAGCAGTATTTTAGCAAGTCATGAGATAAAGTTGGCTACTTCTTCCTTTCCTCTGTGTTTTTATTTTTATTTAAAATTGCTTATGAGCAGCAATTTTACAGTCTGAATTTTAACTGTGCATATATTTGTACTGTAGAGTTATCGACCCCTGAAACAAGAATACTGACATACACATAATATCAGTGTGAGTGTAGGGAGGCTTGCTTTAATAGCAGCGCAGAATGAGTTTCCATAGCAACAATTCAGTTCTGTTTTATTGAGATGACTGTCAAAGTAGCAGTTTACCTGAGTTGGCTTCTTAAAGCTATGTGTGTGTGTGTGTGTGTGTAAACCTCTTTCAGTTCTGGAGGCCTTTTTTCCCCTCCTAGTCTCTTCAGTGTGTGGTTACATGAATAAAATAATGTTTCATGATTTTTTTTTTGTAAACAATTTAGGGCCAGATTTTATTCTGCCAGCTGAGTGGCTTTAAGTACCCTAAATGTGATTCTATTCCACCCTGTTCAAGTTCCTGAAAATTCACAATCAATCTATAATTTTGTAACACAACCATTATCTGACCCTTAAGACCAAATCATAAAAAAGAGAGGCAGAAAAGGATATACCTACCTTTTGTATCACCAGGTTTTCAAGGAGTCAAGCAGGGTGGAATACAAAGGCACTTAGCTGCCTGGGTTCACTTACGTGATTGCGTTGCAATAGAATTTGTCCCTTAGTGGATTTTTTGCCATATATTCGTGGCAAAGTTATACCAATTTACCAACATATGTTTGCTTCAAATTAAATTTTCCATTTTAAAATGAAAAGATTAGCTTAAAAAATATCAATCTTAACATGTGTATTATTTCCACCACCAGACCTGATTTACACCTCTGTAGTTTGTACTGTGAAAGTACAATACATCTTTAATTAAGAAATGAGCCCAAAATCTTTCATGTTCAAAACCTTGAGCCTATCTTGCAAATATTTATGCACATGCTTAATTTTTTATTCTTAATGGTCATTTGGGACTATAGGTAAGTTAACTTGATTAATGCTTATTAGGAAAAGCCAGTTTCTCTTTAAAAATAGTTATTACTAACTGTTCATTTACTTCATATGTTATGGTAACACTTACAGGCCTCAATTGTGTTAGCAAGTATACAAACTTATTAAAAATGTGCACACAAAGTCACACAGGGCAAAATTACACTCATTCTGAATACCATGTGAAAACTCCAAGATTTTGTTATGCAAAATGTTCATTGTTTTTCTTTGTATGTGATAATGCATGCCTATGCAGTATGGAAATAGAAATAAACTACGGCTTATTAATTTTGAAATTATTAACATATTAATGAATTCTTCTGTAATGTATTTTAGAGCAAAAAGGGTCAAATCTATACGTGATGTAAGAGGGTGACATTTAAGTCAATGATACATTAAAGTCAGTTTATGCTCTGGTGGGAATTTGGACGCATGCTGTTCAGCATGCAGAAGACATTCCTTGACCTAACAGGATTCTTAAAATATTAAAAAAGACAATCTTAGCCTAAAGTGGACTGGGTCATTTTGTGATAACACAAAATGATGATAAAACAAAAACCAGTTTGAAAAAAAAAAATAAAACTGCACCCATCTTCTCCCTAATAGGTTTTTCTTTCATTTTTGAAACTGGATCCCCAATGGTTTCCTTCCCAATTTTAATTTGTTCCCAAAGTCAGTCCTACCTTTCAAACTAAGGAATTGATTTTGTCAGTTTCATAAATTTATGTATATGAGTTATATCCAGGGACTTTTTCAGATTCCCATATCTTTATCACAATTTATGTAATGAAATGTTTCCTTAGAAGTTGACAACTTCATAGACTGATTTTTTTTTAAATAACTGATTGGTATGGGATTAAGATGGCTCCATGGGCAGCAGTGCATAACTAGAAATACTCTCACATCTGAGAATCCAATTATGCAGTCTATTTTAGGGTACTGAGACTCATGGGTCAGGTATAGACATTATACTTTTACAAGTATAAGTAACTGGAAATTGATCTATACCCATAACAAAACAGAAGTTCAGCACAAAAAGAATTGGCCTGGTTTAAGATTTGAGCTCCCTACTAAAACCTGTTTAAAAATGGTGGAACCCAGTCAAAGATTTCCTCCTAATTTCCTCCTGCCTGACCAAAGGGTGAATGTGTGTTCTGTTCACTACTGATCTAAACCAAACTGCTTACAGAAACCAGGGTAACTTACATTGATTCCACCTGGGCTTTTTGAATGTCTGTACCTAGTCATAAATGTGGGCATAATTTGGCCCCCAGGGGCCAAATTACACATGCTCTGGGAGTACTCTAATTAAAGTGGTCTAATTAAAGTACTACAGCATCTCATGTTTCAGTATCCCTGTGCTTCTAAATGGCAGCAGGGATAATTTAAGTAAAGGTTGTTCAGCAAGCTTTAGTTAAAGCTTTAGTTTAAGCATCCCTGCCACCATTTCGAAGTGTGGGGATGCTGATACATGAGATACTGAGGCTGGCTGGAGCAGGCTAATTAGCACACTCCAACAGACTTGATTAATTAAGTCTGCTCTGATATGCTATCTACAGGCACCCAGTATGAAATTTAGAACAACTGAAAAATTGAACACAACTGTCAGTATCTCTTTATATACAGTGTCTCTACATACAGAGAGAGAGAGAGAGATGGAGAGAAAGAGGAGATTAGATAGGAGAAAGTAAATATATAATTTTATATATACACTACCTCATACCCCATTTAATTTGTTGTTGTTGTGTATATATATGTGTGCGTGTGTGTGTGTGTATGTTTTTTCGTGTGTGTGTATGTATGTATGTATGTATGTAACTGGTCAAAAGACTATGTAGTCATAATCCAAGTTTTACCTAGAATGAAATTAATATTTATCAAGCTATTTAAATGACGACTTTTCTGGTAGGCTCTGCTATAGCACTAAAACTGTTGGTTTAAATCTGATCTATCTCTATAAGAACTCTCTGTACAATATAATAGTCATTAAAACAAATTGTTGATTGTTCGTTTGTGGTTTTCAAACATTTTACTAAAAGGTTAATACATATAAATTTGTCATTAATGTCATCGACTAATAGTTGTTTATGGAGTAAACTATACAAACACGTTAGAATTTAAGGTTGTGTAGAAGAATTTAGGTAACAGAACAGACACATTATTTTCACAAGAGCAATGCTCAGCTATGCCAGCTAAGGCTCTGAGCCCGCTCTAAATTAGATATTTGTATCTTTTGGAATGATCCTTTTTTATTATTTGAAGAATAGTTGATGTCCTTAAAATAAACATTTGAAATATTACACATTTGTAATTTCAGTCTACTTTATTGTGGCATTTACTTCTAATATATTCTCATTTTTGCACACTGATAGAAAATGAGAGACTTAGTTTAAAATCCTGATTCTGGGTGAAGGAAGCCTAGAACATAGGCCCTATGGCATCCCAGATAATTGTCCTACCCACTCTGCTATTTGGATGAAAAGATAGGAGCTACCTCTGTCGCACACACATACATGCACACAAATGCTTTATTGATCAATATGGATGCATATATAGTTGGCTAAGCATCATCATCATCAGTTCCTTGATTTGAGGATGATCTCTACTTTATCTCATTGATGGTTCTTGAGGTGACTGAAGAGTCCAATCCTTGAGCCACAGATCCATCCACAGAGGCTGCAGGTCTTTCTTCAGGGATAATAGGCCATAGGCTGGGATTCCACTCCTTTTCCTCCTTCTACTCTCTCTTCTCTGCTTCAAAGACAAGATCCTTTACCTTGAAACTGGCTGCTACTTGACTGGGGTTGTGGTGCCATTTAAATTGGTTAGCAGCCAGCTTTTCCCAGTTTTGATGTTAGCATCCATTTTCTTGAGGTATTCTTTCAATGTGTTCTTGTGGCATTTTCTGTGGCCATCACAAGATCTCAGGCCATAATTAATCTGGGAGTAGAGCACTTGTTTTAGGAGTTGGAATTCAGATATGCACACATATCTGGTCCAGGAAGCTTGTGTTTGAGTATCTCCAACTCAATGCTTGTGACACTGGATTCAGCAAGGATCCCGGCCTTTGTATGGTGATCTTCCCATTTGATGTGGAGGATTTTTTTGGTTTAGAATGGCATGCAAAATAGATTTTTGCATCCTATTTATTGTTATAATTTCATTCTCAAGCAGTTACATGGTCTTCATTCTTGTACTATATGGTATATGCTTTCAAATGATTTGCCCTTCTATAACTGGCACAGGAACCTCTATCAAAAATATATGCCATTTAGCATTTATGCAATATTTCTACAGTGATCAACAAATCACTTTGAAGATATTAAGAATTAGCATTGCCACATTGCCATGTCTAAGACATTGTCATTTTTCTTATTCCTATTTTACAGAGAAGAAACCAAGGCACAGCAAAGCTAGGATTCAATCCAGGTTCTGTTGAAAGCAATAGAAGCTATCTCATTTATTACTGGTAGGAAGTGTAAGTCTGCCTGCTCAGTGTTTCACACACAGTCCACAGGAGACTTTGACAAAAAAGAATCATAACCAGTTATCCTGTGCTTTAGCCAAAGAACTACATTTCTTACCTTTTTTGTTGCTTTTAATGGTTTTGTGCAAATGTGGTTTGAATTGTTTCAACTCACTTTAAAAAATATTTCTTCAGGCATGGAGGGCAGGTTCACAACTAGCTGTCAATCAAAGAACCAACTTAGAGGGGAGACCAGAAAGACAATCTACGGCAGCAGCAGCCCCATGCCATGGCAGACATCAGAGAAGCATGAGCAGCAGCAGCTGGGGTCTTTGAATCCCCAGGGCAAGTAAGACTGACAACCCATCCACCTACACCCCACTCCCTAGCTGGCTATTGCCCAAGGTGCAAAAATGGTTAGTTGCATCTCTGATGGATGGTGAGATTTTCAAAAACATGTTCATCAGCAAACTTAGCAAATTTAACTCTATTTCCTTTCAAGAAAATGGTGAAACTCCCATTAGCTTCAATAAGATGACAGTTAAAATCATAAAATTGGAGTTGAAAGGGACCTCAGGAGGTCATCTAATCTAACCCCCTGCTCACTGCAGGACCATCTCCAACTATATCATCTAAGTCAAAGTTTGTTCTAGCTGGGTCCTAAAAACCTCCAAGGATGGAGCTTCCACAGCCTTTATCAGTAACCTGTTTCAGTGCTTGATGATCATCCTAGTGAGACAGTTTTTCCTAATATCTAACTTAAACTTCTCTTGTTGCAATGTAAAACCTTTGTTCCTTTTCCTGTTGTCTGCCACCACTAGCAGCATTCTAGCATCATTCTCTTTGTAACCACCTTTCAGGTAGTTGAAGGCTGATATTAAATCCCCTCTCAGTCTTCTCTTCTCCAGACTAAATAAGCTCATTTTCCTCAGCCTCTCTGCATACGTCATGTGACTTAGCCCTCTAACCATTTTTGTTGCCCTCCACTGGACTTTCTCCAGTTTGTCTACATCCCTTCTGTAGTGGGAATGTACTGCACACAGTACTGCAGATGTGGTGAATAGAGGGGAAGAATCATTTCCCTATATCTGTTGGCAATGCTCCTACTAATGCAGCCCAGTATGCTGTTAGTCTTCACAACAAGGGCATGCTATTGGCTTCCATTCAGCTTATTGTCCATTATAGCCTCTAGTTCCTTGTCTGCAGAGCTGCTGCTTAGCCATTGGTCCCCAGCCTGTTAGATCAATACTGAACCCATATGAGACATCATGCATGTTATTTATATTTTTTTTCCATTTTATTTAAGAGGTATCAAGTGAGTGGAAAGCTCAAAGTGTGAACACATATATTCAGGCACACTGTGACTCAACTCTATTGTTGCCCTTTTTTGAGCTTTTTACATTTCACAAATAAATTAGGTTTCTACAAATACTGAAAAGGAATTACACTTTAGCTGCAATCAGCCAAATTAGGTTGTTCACTGTCACCTAAACTTTAACTAACCTGTTGGGAAACAATGAAAATGTTGTGTTTGTTGGAGAGGTAGGGAAGAGAGGGATTAAAAGCACTATTGAACTGACTGGTATGGAAAATAATAATACAATCTAAAGGACAGGCTAATGCAGTTAGAGCAATTCTTTTATGAGTTTAGTATAAACATTCAGGTACATATTTCAAAGGCGAGCCATTAGTTTAGAGAACAACTTGTCTTCTAGACAGCAAAGATTGGAATTGTTTATCAGAGTAGATCTTTTTTTCCCCACTTAATCTGGTTTGTTTCTTCATTAGTATATAACTTGAAGCAAAACAGAAATTAGCAATAAACCCATTAGGATTAATCTAGACAGCTCCTGCTTTTCCTCCTATTTTACTATGCATATCTTCATTTCTACATATCCTCCAGTACAGATTTTTTGTTCACTAAATCAAGACTTAGTTATAAATAACTGTGAAGTTATTTATGTATACTTATGTAGAAATCTGAGGCCAAACAGTAACATACTGCATTACAGCTGAATCCTTAAAATATAGTGATAGAACATTGCTTTTGTATGAGATTAGTCTCTCTAATTTTAACAACACATCCCAGAAGCGTTTAAAATGCATGTTGTTCCTTTGACAGCAAGATAACTTAGATGTCAAGGAAGGCCCTGGTGGTGTACAGAATTCTGATAATCTTCCGGGCATCACAATGGCCATCCAAATGTCCAGCATGCTTGTTCAAGAAACAACCCATTCAAATAAAGTGCGTATTCTACATTAGCTGTTTGTGCTCAGGAAAGATAGCTTTGATTTATTATGGTTAGTTTTCTGAGGGGAAAAATCATCAGTGTTCAGTTCAGCACAGAATATTAGACATTATTCAGAAGGTGACTGAAAACAAAACAAAATGATATTATGTCACTGTATAAATTAATGAAGTGACCACACCATGAATACTGCATGCAATTCTGGTCCTTTTCCAACACAGGAGAAATAAAGAAGGGTACGTTGAAGAGCAGCAAGGGTGACTAGGGACATGGAAACACTTCTGTATGGGACTAAGTAGGACTTTTTAGTATAAAGAAAACAAGACTGAAGAGGGATATGATAGTTCTATAAAATAATGACAGGTATAGAGAAAGTAAATAGGAATTTATTAATTGTCATCTCTCATAATACCACAAATAAGAGATATACGCTCAAAGTATTAGGGAGCAGGATTAAAACAAACAAAAGAAAGTTCTTTTTCACACAGTGGGAAGCTCCTGACTGCATGTGCCTGGACTACAACACACTGTGCCCGGCATACAGCACACTGAGCTGGATCACAGCAGCCCTGCTTGGCCAGGGGTTTGGGAGGTGACCCTGACAGCCCAGAGCTAGCTCTGACTGGGGTCATTGTGCTATGGAAGGGCTGGCCTGGCATGAAGGTGCTTCAGCAATGGGCTAGCAGGCAGGCAGCTCCTACCTTGAAGCACCCTCATGCTCCAGCCAGTCAACTGCTCAGTAAACTTCTCTTGTAGATATTTCCAGTGTGTAATTGAATTGTGGAACTATTGACACAGATGCTATGGAAGCTAAAACTTTAACTATGTTCAAAAGGGAATTGGACAAGTTCATGGAAGATAAGTCAATCCATGGGTATTAAACATAATACTAGGACAGAAGCCTCCAAATTAGGATTTCCTAGATCTCTGAATTCTGGAAACAAAGAGGGGCAGAGGACAACACCTAGCTAAATGCTCTTCCCTGGAGCATGTTATGTTCTTATACTTTAAGACAGATTTTGCTACCTGTATTCGTTCAAGCAGCACTTTACTCTGAAAGTAACTTTATTGTTTGCAAAAACAATCAGTAGGGAATGAAATAAATATGTTTTTTGCTGTTTAAATATCAGGATTTACTTAAGAAAAGAGATATTGTGTCTACTAAATATGGAATATTCATGTAGGCTTGGCTAGACTCTTTACATTATTTCTAATGGTAGACAGCACCAGGATTTAAGTCAGGTGGTGTCATGGCTTAGTTGGTTAAAGCACCTGTCTAGTAAACAGGAGATCCTGGGTTCAAATCCCAGTGACACCTTATGTTTTCTTTTTTATTCCATCACTCACCTGAAAGCCTAGGCCCTCCAAAACCAGGCCTAGTTTCCTGTACACTAACACCAGAAGCATGGGAAGCAAGCAGAAATAACTGCTCCTCCTATTAACCAATAACCAATATGATCTCATAGGGATCATGGAAAACTGGTGGGATTCCACCTCTGACTGGACCACAGACATAGAGGGATATACCTTGGATAGGAAGGATTGTGTTGGGAAGAAGGGCAGTAAAGTTGCTTTCTATCTGAAGGAACATTACACCTCCCTAGAAGTGAAGATTGGAAACAAAGAAGGGTCACTTGAGGCCCTTTGGGTTAAGATACAGGTAAAGCACAGGGAAAGGGATTTGACCATAGGAGTTTATTACAGACCTCTAAACCAAGAAGAACAGCTCGACCAGGAATTCTCTGGAGACCTTGGGGAGGCTGCACACTCTCAGAGCATAGTTGTCAGGGGTGGCTTTAACTACCCAGACATCACATGAGATGAGTACTCAGCTAGGTCTGATCACTCACAAAACTTCCTCACTTGTGCTGAGGAGCTCTATCTAACACAAGAAGTCTACAGGCCAACCAGGGGCAAGGCACTTCTAGACTTGGTTTTGGCCAAAAGGAACAATCTACTGAGCAAGCTGAGGACTGAAGGGAAACTGGGTGACAGTGACTATGAGATGATCACTTTCTCCATCCATCATAAGTCAGGGAAATCAGTCAGTTGACCAGAAACCATTGATTTTAGGAAAGCTGACTTCCATAGGGTTAGGGGAGAGGTTGGAGAGGCCCTGTGAGATCATGGTCCGATTAGGAAGGGCAAACAAAATGAATGGTCATTCCTCAAAGATGTGATCATAAAAGCTCAAAGGAAGTCCATTCCCTTTTGTAAGAAAGGTAGCAAAAGGACTGCGAGATGCTCTTGTCTCAACAGGGAAGTCATGGACCTCCTGAAATTAAAACAAGAAGCTTACAAAAGATGGAAGTCAGGAATAACTGCCAAAGAGGAGTACTCAGCAACACCTCTCACCTGTAGGGAGCAGATCAGGAAAGCACAAACTGAATACAGGTTGGCAACCAGAATTAAGGACAACAAAGAGTCTTTCTTTAGATATGTAGCATGTCACAGAAAAAATAAGGGAAGCAGAGGGCCACTGATGAATGAAATGGGATGACTGATAACTGACACTCATGTCAGAACTGAACTCCTGAAACAGTACTTCATTTTGGTATTTCACCAGTCTAAGAGTGTTAGCCTAATTGACAAGATACAAGATGATCATGGTGGAAGTGACCACTCTCCCATAGTTGGTGTAGGTCTTGTTGGGGAGCACCTACAAAGGCTAAATATCTACAAGTCAGCAAGACCAGATGAACTACACCCAAGGTACTAAAAGAACTCACACAACCTATGGCAAAGTTATTTGAAGATTTGTGACACTTGGAAGAGGTTCCCAAAAATTGGAATAAGGTCAGTATGGTGCCTATCTTTAAGAAAGGGAGAAAGTAGGAAATCAAAGGATAATCAGTTTAACTAATTCCTGGTAAAATCCTGGAGAAAGTTATCAACAAATCCATTACAGACAAGCTGGAAGAAGGTAGTATTCTGAAGGATAGCCAACATGGTTTCGTAATGGGCAGGTCATGCCAGAACAACCTCATTTCCTTCTATGATCAGGGAACTCACTGCCTGCATAGGGGAAATGAGGATGCCATCATATTCTTGAACTTCAAAAAGGCCTTTGACATGCTCTCCCACAAAGTCCTGATAATAAAAATTTGGAAAGTGCAGTCTCAACTATAGAGCAGTGGTGAGGTAACTGGCTCTATGGTGGGTCCCAGAGTGTATAGATTGATGGAAATGAGTCATCATGGTAGAGGGTTACCAGTGATGTCCATCAGGGTTCATATATTTCATAGCTTTTCCTGACCTCTGATCATGCTCTTCTTCAGAATCTCTCAGGCTTCTCCACATCCTTTTTTAATTATAGAGCCCAAAACTGAATACAGTACTCCAGCTGCAGCCTCACCAAGGCCAAACACAATGGGAGAAAGACATCCTGGGATTTACTTGAGAAGCATCTATGGATGCAAGCCAGCATTTGGCTCACTTTACTAGCTTCAGTATCACATTGAAGGCTCATGTTCATCTTGTGGTCAGTCATGACCCCAAGTCCTTTTCATCTGTAGTGCTAGTTAGCGTAGCACTGCTGAGCCTATAAGGATGCTGCACGTTTTTCCTCCCATGATGGAGAATCTTGCATTTATCAGTGTTGAACAGCATCAAGTTCTCATCCGCCCATTTCCTGAGCCTATCAAGGTCAGTCTGGATCACTTTCCTGTCCTCAGGTGTGGATGCTTTACCTCAGAGTTTGGTATCAATAGCGAACTTGGCCAGTCGGCTTCTTACTCCAATGTCCACATCATTAATGAAGATGTTGAACAATACAAGTCCAAGGCCAGAGCCTTGGGGGACCCTACTGGTCACAGGGTACCAGGATGATTGACCTCCAACTGTCAACCACCACCCTCTGGGTCTGACCATGGAGCCAGTTCTCCAGCCATGGTGGATCATGGTGGACCCGAGGCTGCAGTTGGCCAGTTTTGCCAAGAGGTAATCATAAGATATCAAATTGAAGGCTTTTTTGAAGTCAAGATCTATGACATCAATCTCTTTTCCCTTGTCCAGGTGATAGGTCACTTGGTCATGGAAGGAAATGAGATTGGTCAAGTAAGATCTACCCACAACAAACGCATGCTGGGTATCCCTCAGGATATTGCCATCAGCTAGTCTGTTAAGGATGGCCTCTTTGATAATCTTTTCCAAGACCTTGCCCAGGATAGAGGTCAGGCTGATGGGCCTGTAGTTTGCCTGATACAGTTTCCTCCTTTTCTTGAAGATAGGTACCACATTGGTGTTCTCTCAATCTTTGGGCACTTCACCAGAGTGCCAGGAATTCTCAAAGATCCATGCCAGGGGCTGGGCTATGATGCTAGCCAGCTCCCTGAGTACCTTGGGGTGTAGACTGTCAGGGTCAGCTGACTTGAAGGTGTTCAGCCTCTCAAGGTGTTCCTTCATGAGGTCAGCATTGATGGAGGGCAGAGAATCTCCCTCAACCAGGCTTCCATGTCCTGTAATGGGCATGGGTGTCCTGTGAGACTGATGAAAGACTGATGCAAAGTACCCATTTAATAGGTTGGCTTTTTCTTGGGTGTTGGTTGTCAGTTGTCCCACCTGGTTTAGCAGGGGTCCAATGTTGCCCTTGCTTTTTCTCTGACTCTCCACATATTTGAAAAAGGACTTTTCATTGTCTTTGATACTTGTAGCTAGCAGGAGTTCCGTCACAGCCTTGGCTTTCCTGGTTCACTCCCTGAAGCACTGGACCAGTACAGAATATTTATCCATTAAGGTGAGTCCCATCTTCCATCCTTTGTAGGCCTTTCGTTTTAGCCACAGGAGGTCTCCTAGTTCCTTGGAGAGCCAAGGGGACTGCTGTGCCCTTTTGCTGCCTTTCCTCCAACACAGAATAGCCTGAACTTGTGCATCGAGGTTTGCTCTCTTGAGGGGCAACCCCTCTTCCTGATCTCCCCTCCTCTAGGGTCATGATCCCTTAGGGCCTCACTGTCAAGCCTCCTGAGCTTGTCAAAGTCAGCTTTTCTAAAGTCAAGGACTTCTGTATTGCTGACTGACTTGCCAGCTTTACAGCAAATGATGAAGGTGATCAGCTCATGGTCGTCGTCACCCAGCTTCCCATTGATCTTTAGATCACTGATTAGGTCATCCTCGGTTACTAGTACCAGTTCAAGCAGCACTTTACCTCTCATTTGCCCATAGACTTCTTCAGTCAGATTGAGGTCATCCACTCATGAGAGGAAGTTTTGAGGTCACTCATATTTAACTGAGTGGTCTTCCCATGACATGTCTGGGTAGTTGAAGTCTCCCATGACAGCCATGGACTGGGAGCATGCAGCCTCAGCCAATTCCCTGGTGAACTCCTGGTTAAGCTCTTGACTTTGAGTGGGAGGTCTGTAGTAGACTCCCTGACTTTGGGTGGGAGGTCTGTAGTAGACTACTGTAGTTCAGTATTCAAACTGGTGCTTTTTCATATGTTCATCAACAATTTGGATTTGGGTATTAAAAGCAAACTAGCAAAGTTTGCTGATGACATCAAACTATGGGAGAAATACAGGCTGATATAGATAGGCTCACAAGGTGGGAGGACCTCAACCTGATGTTGTTTACTATGGAGAAATGTAAAGTGCTCCAACTGGGGAGAAATAATCCACAACACACTTACAGGGTCAGCAGTGCGACACTTGCTACTACATCTGAATGAGACCTGAGTGTCATGATAGACAACAAAATGAACATGAGCCATCAATCCGATGCTGTAGCTGAGAAAGCTAATCAAACACTGGCATACATATACTGAGACATCTTGAGCAAGGCTAAGGATGTCATCCTCCCTCTCTACTCAGCCTTGGTGAGGTTGCAGCTGGAGTACTGCATCCAGTTCTGGTTTCCACACTTCAAGAAGGATGTGGAGAAGCTCAAGAGAGTCCAAAGGAGGGCTACACACATGATTAGAGGCCTAGAGACCAGGTCATATAAGGAGAGGCTGAAAGACTTGGAACTACTCAGCCTGGAGAAGAGAAGACTCAGAGAGGACTTGCTGGCAGCCTACAAGTATATCAAGGGCGTAAATCAGGGCCGGGGAAGCATCTGTTCACCAAGGCATCCCAGGGGAGGACAAGAAATAACGGGCACAAGCTGATTGAAGATCGCTTCAGGCTAGATATAAGGACAAACTTCTTTACAAGTCAAGTACTGAGGGGTTGGAACAGGCTCCCCCCAGAAGTGATAGTCATCCACCCTAGTGATCTTTAAAAAGTGTCTTGATGCCCATCTTGCTGGGGTCATCTGATCCCAGAAGTTTATCTTTCTCAAGTGCAGGAGGGCTAGATCCAATTATCTGTAAGGCACCTTCCAGCCTAACAACTATGAAACTATAAATGGTTGTTTGACTATAACTTTTCAAGACCCCATTTATTTAGGCAGCTACCAATATCATCAGACCAAGTTATCAAATGATCAAAGGTAACAAGTTTCTTACTTGCTTGTGCTTCACTTTGCATTGTCCACAGCCTGGAACGTTCATTACATGGTTTATCTACTTATGTATTATGTGAATAACATTCCATATATAGGCCTCTAGCTCTACACGAGACACTGACTAGGCAATAGCTCATTACTACTGCACAGTAGTGTTGCTTCAAGCCATGATGATGCTGTGCATTATTAACGAGCTACTGCCCAGTCAGTGTCTCCTAAAAGCTGTTCAGCAATGTGACTGTGTAGTCATTTTGGTTACTATGCAGTCATCTAGTAGTTGTGTATACAAGTACTAAATAACTGAGCAGAAACGACTGTATAGTCAACATTTTGGGTAGACATGGTCATAAACTACTTTTAAGAAACTCTGGGTACACTGACATGAGATGTTTACCACACAGTTGACTAATTGTGCCAACCAGTCAATTGTAGACATGGTGTTTATACGTGTGCCCCTATTAGGCTGCACAAAACTAATAAACTCCACAACAGGGTAGTACTTGTATAACACAAATACTACCCTGCAGTGGTGTTTTTGATGTGCAGCAGCACATCTGTAGACATTGCCCAAGTTTGCTGGGGCACAAGGTGCTTCAGTGTGAGGCTAGCTGGCAGGCATCCTCATGCCTCAGCCAACCACTCTGCAGCACATGGAGACGAGTCAGAGAAACCCTGGGCTGGCTGGTTGACCCCACCATGTACTCTACCAGCCCAGGCTGTTTCATGTACTGCACAGGTTCCATGCAATATGCTCCAGAGTTTTTTGCTCCTGGGTGCATGTTCAAATGGCATGAATCTGAGCAAAGGACTCCAGAAGAATAATCTCCAGAGTTTATTCATGCTCATTAATCACATATGTAGTCACACCCTCTGATTCTGTAATTATATATATTCAACAAACATAGTTTATCATAGAAACTTTTAAGGATCAAGATTAAATAAATCCAAATATTCATTGTGTGAGTGAATTCATGCATATCATAAACACAATCTAGTTTTTCATCACAACTCTAACACTAATATTTAATAAATCATAATAATTCAGTTCTCTAATAAATCATATAATAAATCCATTACCTTATGTGACAGAGATGCTCTTAAAAGATAAGTGCAAGTATTACATTGTATTTTCTAGATATGTTGCTACTGTAATATTTGGGTTTCAAAGCCTTTGAGAATTCTCCCATATTACCTTCTTTCTTAGCACAATCTGCCAGCTGCCAAAGTCTGGAAGAGATACCCACTATTAATATAAAAACTAGCAAACAAACACACTTATCATGAAGGACAGCTTCCCTCTTTTGAGATTGGATATTTATTGCAAGATAAGATACCCACTGTCAATTGAGATTGTAAGTATCCAATGTGAATCTGATATAGCAAAGACAATCCCTGTGTTTATTTTTTGGGAGGGAGGGGAGGTTTGTTTGTGCTTTAGGTGTTATTTACTCACTACTAAATTTAAAAAAGGGATAAAATTGGTCAATAACTGAACAGAATTTGAAAATTTTGACTATGAATACAAGCCCTTGAAAATAAAATGAATGTTTTTTGTGTGTTTCAGCAGATCACTGGAAAATGCAGAGGAATTTAAATGGGCTTTCTCTACAGGCAATTTTTTTTCTATAACAGGAATGTATTCAAGTTACAAAATACCACTTTCCAAAACTAGCAGAATGGATCAAACCTAAAGGTCCATCTAATCCACCATCTTGTCTTTGACTGTGGACAGTAACTCATGACTCAGAGATATAACTAGCCAACAGTAAGCAGGTATAGAAGAGATCTGCCCCCCAGCATAGCTCTTTTCCTATTCTCTGGGCATGTCTACAAGTGCTACTAATGCACTATAAGTTTATTGTGCAGTAACATACTTTGCAGTAAGCTTTCCCAGGCAGGACACATGCAACCGTTAGGAGAAAATTTGCCCAGATGGGAACAATTTTTGCATATGGTTCAATGCAGGACTGGGGCATAAATATAAATAATTCCGCTTGTAACTAAATGTAAAAAGGGCAGTGGATAGACATTCAGTGTAGTGCTATAAAGTGCATCAGCACTCTCCTGTCAAGGGCTAAGAGCGAGCTATTCTTTTTGTTTTTGCTGTGTTCCTGCTGCAGTGTGTGTGCAGGGTGCCAACAGAGCTCTGCAGTAGCTAGCCACAATGGGCTGTCAGCTAGTCATCCTCTAACCCTCACCCTCCTGGGAAGGGAAGGAGAACAGAGGACTTGGATTGCTGGGTGTCTGAAGGACTTCCTGTGGCACTACATGCAACTTGGCCAACATTACCTGTGGCATCACAAAATATCCTACTATAGAAAGGCTCCTCTTTGAAAATGGAACTTTTTTGTTGTGCATCCATTATTTTTGTGATGGTTACACCATTTTTATTGCGTCATAGGTGCCATGTATGCTTGCTTTTTGTAGTACTACAACAGTACCTGTATTGCTACAAATATAATGTCTCCCCATAGCTAGAGGAACATAGAAAGAACCAAAAATGTAAAAGATAACAATTTTTCAGCCTTAAATAAAAGGAACTTGGTTTGGTTCCAGATCAAGTTAACAACTGTTTGATCTAGGCCAATTGCTTTTTTCTTGGTCTAAATCAGAGGTGTCAAACATCTAGACATCCAGCCCATGATGCTCCTGGAGGGGCCAGGAATTTGGTGGTAGAGCAGGACAAGTGGCTCCCTGAACTGACACAGAAGCTCTAGCAGGGCTTAATGTCACTTAATGCCCCACTACTGGATCAAAAGTAGGTTGACATCACTGATCTAAACCAACTAAATTGTTTTCAAATTAAATAATTATCTGGGCAACACAAGACTTCTAAGTATTGTTCAGGTAATAATATTTTAAGTAAAGAAGAACTTCATAAAGTGTTACTGTCATCAAAGTATGTATTTTTACTCATCTAAGTATGCATTTTTATGTACATACTTTAAAGTTTTAGCCCTCAAACTTTGACATTTCAGTACTGAAACAACAATCATACCTAGAATACCACTGTCCCTTTATTTCATACAAATATATATACAAACACCCCATACATGCAACACACGTATTTGTGTCTGCCCCCCACCCCACCCCACCCCGCCCCAACCTCACAATATTTGAATATTAAAAGCCAAATCCTTTTTATGTATTAGGGGCCTAAGTGTAATCCTACTTGACCTGCTCAGGTCCCTGAAAATTCATTAATACATTTACTGTTGTAACATGTTGTCGCTGGTACATATTGTAGGACTTAGGTCCTCGCTTGACCAGGCCCCTACCCCCTTGCGACATCAAGGTGAGACTCTATGCAGTGCCACTTGCAGGTTCTGGTCGCTGTGTTTGCTCACCTTACTCTGACATTACTTGATGTTCTTGGGAGACAGTCCCTGCAGGTGGCTTATGAGATTCCACACTTTTGATGTCTTTGAGGGGCTCCAACCTCCCCTTTACCCCATCCTTACCACACCTAGTACAAAACAGATGTTGCTGTCTTGAGGCTCGATTTCCAGGTGATCACTTCTCACCTGACTGTTCTGCTTTTCGGGAGTGAGAGACCTCCTGGCCACCAGCTCTTTTTAGGCCATCCATTGGCTTTGGGCAGATGTCCCTATAACTTACACTTAGCCTTACACTTATGCATCTAATAGGGATCTGGCCCTATTGGTTATTAAAATGGACATAAATAAATACAGGTGCTGTGTTCAGATGAATGCAGCTATATGGTATGTGACAGCACAAACATGTCTGCAGCACCATTTACTGCATGTTCATCTCTTCTCCATGCTGCAAGGGAGCAGTGCAGGGTGATGGGTGTGGGGGAGGAGGCAGGGGAGACGTCTAAAAAAATCTACACACAAAAAAAGCAGAGTAGTACAAATGGGGACAGTGCACACCACTTAAAACCAAAGCTTGGCTGGCCAGAGCTGCTCTCCAGCTGCTGGCTAGGTTCTGAGCATCAGGATTGCCACTGCTGCAGCCCCAGGAGGCCCCCAGGACCCCAAGCAAGGCTTCTGAGGCCAGCCCAGTGGGGGCCAAGTTACCCCTACCCAACCCGGTGTAACCTGCCATGCATCAGAGTGAGTGTGACGTGGGCATCCCCCAGGGGCAGATAATGATGGCACAAAATGTGCTGCCACTAGTTGTCTCTGGGGAACCAAACAGTCACGTTCATCTGGATGTGGCCAGAATGTGTACAGAAATGCTTCATGCATATAACTTTATTGTTGTATAAAAAGTGCTCTAAATTACTGTTCTCTTAAGACAGAAGAGCAGTGTTTGGTTGGGGGATGGCCTTTGAGCACTTTTCTGGTTAGGAGGCAGGGGCCAGCCTACAGAAGTTAATTGGAGCATTGTAGGTTGCTAAAATGCTGTAAAATACAGTGCTTCAAATGTAATACCTGACTTAACATGGGGTACATAAAGCACCATACCCATTTTTAAAATGCTATACAGCCATGGACTTCTGTTAAGTCATGGCAATGAACATTTAAACTGGGTTTGTACATAATTAAACATAGCACTCTAGGTAGAATTGGTGGTTTGATAGTGACATTTTAAGTTTAGAGTTTAAAACTAATTTCAGCTGGGCTTCAAATCTAGTTCACAGGGAAGGACAGAAATAATCTAATTTAGATAGATCAAAAACAATATGTCATACTGTATAACTTTACATCTGCTCTGTTCCTTTTATCAAAGTCCACACCATAGCTACATAACTAATTATAGAAAAAATAGTTTAATACATAGGTGTAGGACACAGGAAGAGCTGACAGAGCAGGGAGTCAAGGATGTACGGTATTATCTGTGGTAGTAGATGTTCTTTAATTAGGCATGAAGGAGATACGAATGTGCAATCTACTGTTAGATGGCTTGTTTAAAGTTGCATGTTAGGTATGTATGACTATTTTTGTATTAATATTGAACATATTTTTTTCCTTTTTCCAAAGGACAATTTTTAAGAGAAACTTGTTTGCTAACTGTACTTTTACAGGCAACCGCTGCTTAACACAGTGTCGCTTACCATGCTTTTGCAATAGCGTTCATTTAAAATATGTACGTGGTTTCACTTAGCACACAGAACATTTTGTTATAAGGCCCAGCGTGGGGCTTGGGAGAAGCAGTGGTGGTGGCAGCAGTGAGTGAAGGGATGAGTGACAACCAGCAGGGGCCCAAGGCAAGGCAGCAGGAGAGCGAGGTTTGCTCCTGCACATGGTGTTGGAGTTGGCAGGGAGGAGCAGTGGTGGTGAAAAAGGAGCGGAAGCGGGAGGGTAGCATGACCACAGCCCCTGGGCTTATTGCCAGAGCCAGGATTGGCAGGGTCCAGGGCAGGGTAGCAGGAGCCTGTGGCCAGCGGACAGGTGAGGAGTGGTGGTGGCAGCAAAAAGGGACAGGTAGGCCGGGGGGTTGAGTGTGGGTCCCGGGCTGGTGAGGTGGCAGGAGCATGGGGACACATGCGCACTGTCATCCACCCTAGGCTGTACCAGGGCCAAGCCTACAGAGCCCCCTCCTCCCTGCTTCTAGGATGCAGCCCCCACACCCCTGGGGTACAGCCCATGCCCCGTTCTAGTCACACACTCACCCGCAGGGCATGGACACCATCCTGAGGTTGCAGCAATCCGGTGGCAGCATATAGTCCCAGTGTTGGGTGCTCTGGAGGGAGCCCCCGCTGGGTGGAACAGGGTGTGGGCGATAATGGGTAGGTAGCCCTACTGTTTCCCCCATGCTGGCTGGAGCCCCATTGTGTGGGCCACCAGGTTCTGTGGAACCAACTCTATTTATTTACATTAAATCCTATGGGGAAATGGGTTTCACTAAACACTGTTTTGTTGTTTATTGCTCATTTTTTCCAGAACCGATTAAGAGCACTAAGCAGGGGTTGCCTGTACTAAACAATGAAGTACTAGGTACACAAAATATTTTCCAATTTTGTCTCTACTAACATAATTCTTTGTTTGAAAATGTGTGTGTATATGTATATACACTCAAATATGCGCGTGCGCGTGCACGCACACACACACGCGCACGTATATATATAAAAATAAAGGAAGAATTATCACAATTCAGTGTCATTATCGCAGAACAAGCATAATGATTCACCATTCTATTACTCAGCCAGCCAGCCATTGCCCACAGACAAGAAAGATATACGAGCAGGTTTGGAAATTAACAGCTTCTGAAAAACATGATTTTCACCAGCAGATTATTCTACAAGAAACCATGCAGCGACATCATTGCTTGTCATTACATGAAAGAGTCAGCACAGACATGGATACTAGACAGAACTCACTGGAGAGAAAGAAATGGGTGCAAAGAAATGAGATAATTGGCTTGGAAGCTACAAATAAATGCCATTAAAAAGTCATGTCATGAAGAAAAAGAAAAATGGCATGTCTTTTGAGATATGAACATATAACAAAATGGTCTTTGCTGCTGAGAATAGAAATGTCCCTTGATTCAGATCCAATGAAACAAAATAGTATTCTTAAGCATGAAAAGAAAAACAAAAAAAAGAAGTGCACTCAAGTTGAAACACTGATCATTAATTAGATGAACTGGTGCTTCAACAGACATTCAAGACCCAGCTCGCATTGATACAGCTGTTTTCCAAAATACCCAACAGAAAATAAATCAGTATTCATCATTCAGATTAATAATTCCAAAACGACAACAGGGGATTTAAACCTGATTTTTTTTTTATTAATAACATTTAGGGAAGCTCTTCTGAACCTGCAGACCAATAACTGGCTGCAGCTACAAAGTCTGCCTATCAAGCTGTGAAAATCCTACATGTATGCTTAAGGATGCAGACAGACAATATTTGAAAGGTGGCAAATGGCTTTGAAAGTTTTAAAATGTTTTGAAAGATGAACATAGAGGTACACAGCCAGAATAAAATGTTCCAAAGTGTAGCAAAAATGTACCTGGAGAAAGAAGGTACTTTTTTGTACCATCTCATTTTAGAACAAATGTATGTAGTAAATTGATCATCCAGGTACCCTGCAATGAGTGCATTTGCCCCCCGCCATGCAGGCTCCAGTAGAGGGGCATAGATGTAGACCTCAAAGCACAGGGATAAAGCGGTTCAGAGCTGTACTGACCATCTCTTCTTCTCCTCTTTCCCTGTAATGGATGAGGGAAAGAAGAGTTGAAGGTTTCTGCAGCTCCCTGTCATACCCCCTGCCTAAAGAGCATGCCACAGCATTCATCTGCAGTGATTTTGAGGCACTAGCTTGGGAACAGGTGAAGAAGAGGCACAACAGTGGCGTCATGTCTGCTGTAGAGATCTTTTTATTTTTTCAAATATTTCAAACCCCCTTATAAATTGTACTATCTGCACCCTAAGGTGCTGTTTTCAGAGGAAGCTATATAAATTATTACTAGATTGCTGATTAACTTCTCCATTGTATGGAAATAGCATTCCTCATTGTTCTGCACACCCAGGGATATGGAAACAGTGGAGCGTAGATTGTTTCTCTAAGTTCTAAGCGGCAGTATGCATAAACAGTGTCTCTCCAGGTCTGTGTGGGAGAAGAAGCCAGTTTCCAGGGAACTTAAAAGGAACACAAATTCAAAAAGCACGCTCCTAAACACACACTGAGAGTTGAGTCAGATCCCATCAGAATTTAAAAAGCTGCTCCCTCAGCTAGAACGTCAAGGATAAGGGAGGAAAACTCCCTCTGACCCTGCAAGCCCAACCTACACAATACAAACTCTTAAAATACAGGACACTGACTCCAGTTCCTTGCCTCTCCTTATGGGAGATAATGTGTTTGAATCAAGGACTGAATTAAATCTAAGTAGCATAGAAGCAAAGAAGTCATTTGTATCATCTCTCTATGAGTCCTGATCCCTGAAATATGCATCCTCTCTGCAGTCAATCTGACTGGTAAACAAAGCTCTGAAATCCATTTTTTTCTAGCAGCTTCCTTATTTCTTTCAACAATTGGGGAGATGTTACAAATGTAACAGGTAAAGTACCAGAAACTTGAAGGGAAATCATTTGTGACTTTGGTTACTATCTTTTGAGGGTCCATACAAACAGTTGTCACACCCGGCTTACAATCACATGGCTTACTTTAAGCCACATGATCATAGATGGGGCATGGTGCATACAGGCATTCATTGGTAGTGGGAGTCATACTGGGAACTTAGTGTAAGTAAGCTGGGGTGTGGAGAGTGCTAGGTGGGATTTGGATTGAGGGAGAGGGTGGTTAGCAGGTCTGCAGTGAGGGTTGGCAAGTCAGAGAGGAGTTGTGGGATAGGAAGGCCTGGGGAGGTGGAGGGAGGTTGTAAATCTGGGAGTGGAAAGCTGAGGGGCTAAAAGCTGCCTGGTCACGGTGGAAGGGATAGGAAGAGCATAGCCCTAGGGCTGGGACAAGTGGCTGGGCTTTCTGAGCCCTGGGCCTGTGCTAGGAATGTGTGCAGAAGTTGACTGAATCAGATTAGCCTATTCCCAATGTAAGTTAGTTCACCGCCTTAGATGAACTAACTTAGATCAGGACCACCATTTTGGCCTGATTTAATGGTCCACTGTCCTTCAAACATCTGCAGAGGTGGGTATTTAGATAGACCTAGTTTGACCCCAGTACTTTTTCCTGCCATGGCAGGGAGTCGGACTTGATGATCTTCTCAGGTCCCTTCTGACCCTACCAACTATGAAACTATAAGTTAATCTAAATGTAACATTTGCATGTACCTTAAGAGGGTTTATCAGAGAGGGACAAATGTAAAATGATAACAAACTGAACAAAATGAATGAGCCAAAGATACAACACAGAATCTCGAGGAATCCCAAATTTGGACAAAAATGTATGATATCAATGATAGCTGAATATCTGGTTAGAACACTCAAAGGTAGGCTGCTTAAGAGTGTCCTAAAATACCGTTCCAATGGTGTTTGATCTTCTAGCCAAGAAGAGGACACAGGGATAGTTGAACAAGATCTAAAAGCTCTTAATATGAATTACCAGCTATAACAAATGTATGCCATTGACCGAGAGGTGTGATAAAATGTGAGAGTCCTCAAAGATATGTAGGTTCAGTAGATTGAGCAGAGGTACTCTAAATGTTGCTAATAAAAAAAATGGCCTAAATTTCCTGTTGCAATTTCTTAATGATTAGTTGAAGCAGGTAGGAAAAAAAGAGGATGGGATGGACAGAAGATGTAGAGCCTGCCTGTGCAATTGCAATTGCAATCTGGTAGCTTTGCCTCTTTCTTTCTTCCTACTTCTATGCCCAGCACTAGAACCTCCCTGCATTCAGAAATGAGAAAAGGCAACAGGGATCACCCGTAACAACTGGCCAATTAGAACTGTAAAGTGCCTGGGCCATATTGCACTATAAATTTTTCAGCAACCTTCCTCCACTGAACTGTCTGTAGATTTTTTTAATATTATTTAGCTATTCCCTATAGTAAATATCTCACTGTCTGCAATATATGTTTTATATACTATAGGGAATACTGGGATGATTTCTATGCTTTCATATGGAAGTCAGTTCTGTGAAACATTCCCTAGATCATGCCAAGAATATTCAGTACTGAGACATAAAATGAATTGCAAGTAAAAAAACAAACAAACAGAGGTAATATGAAGATATAGTTATATACAGCAGATTCTGGAAGAAAAATCTGTATGGAATTGACATAACTAATCAGTAATTTCCATTAAAATGGTGCTTTTTTCTAATTTATCCATTTTGGTCTAAAAAACATGTATTACCAAATTCATAGATTATATCATTCATACATTCTAACACATTTCTAGAAGACAAGGGTATCAAGGACCTACCAAGCTGTTGCAATCAACATAATTTTTTTTTTTTTTTACAATTTGGCTGAAAGAGGTCTAAAGACAGACACTATGGAGTAACTTCTCTATAAACCCCTTTTTAGTGACAAAGTAATGCAGGCATCTTACAGAGATAGGAATGAAGCACAGAAATTATAACACTGGCAGGATAGATTTAGGATCAAGATTGCAGAGGAGGTTTTGAGCTTCTGCTGTCATGCTTTTGCTGCTTCTAACTATCCCATTCCTTATTTACAAATTTTCTTTTGTACAAAGCTGTATGTGCGCCATCTTTTTGCTCTTTTTATATGTTGCTGCCATCTATAAGCCATCCAAATCCTTCCCGCCAGCTTTGCTCTCTTATTTTGCCTCCTGGATCTCTATCCATCTCCACACAATCTCTCACATTCATCCTCTGTTACTTCAGTTTCTATTTTAATGATTCACTTGATCTATGACAAATTCATTTGCTCCTGGTAAATGAAGATTGCCTCCTGGTTCTCTTTATTCTTAGTTCTTGTTTGCTCTAAGCCACTCCCTTTCTTTTAGGGATATTGTGGTGGATTGTCTCCCTGTTTCACTCCTTTTCATCCTTGACTTTTTGCACCTCCTGCTCATGACAAACTCAGAGCTGCAGATCCCCAGCTGAGTCACTCCTAATATCTACTTTCCCTCCTTCTCTTGTGTTATGCTCACCACTAGCACTTTTGGAAATGAAATGTCTAAGATGACTTTCTCCATTGTATATATTTCCCTCCTCCATCAGATCTTCCATCTTCTTACCTAAATTTATTTATGCATCTGACTCCTACATGCACAATTCTGACTTTTCATTACCGTTGAACGCTTCCTTAAACTAAGTTCCAATGCTTCCCTGTCTTCCACTACATAATCCATGTTTTATACGCATTAGGTTTCAATGATTTCTTCCATGACAAAATAACATTTCCTAATTCCTCATCTTCCCTTTCCTTCTTACAACTGCTGCTTGTTTTTTCCTCTGTTAAAAACAAACGTTTCTTAGGTGCTCCCCTCTAAACTTTCTATTTGATCCAGTGATGATCACATCACATCCTTGGACTTTCACACTCTTTATCTCCTCCCTTACTCTTCTTTACTCTTCACTCTCCTCTAGATACTTTCCCTCATGGAAATATTCTTTAATACAGGTCAAGAAGGATGAGGAAAGAGTTAAACTTCCTATTTTTTAGGTAAGAGGTCATAAAGGCTTTTGTGAGAGTGGTTTTGTGAGAGTGGTTTTGTGAGAGTGAAGGGCAAGAGGTGCGAACAAGAATAGAGAGGTCTAAAATGGATTTGGAGGAACTTCAAACACTGATTGTAAACAACATGATCAATAAACTAAAAGATGACAGGGCAATAGGATGCTCCTTATAAATACACTATTATTCTACCTTTCACTCAGGACTGTTGCTTGAACATCATTTTTCAGACTTCCTAATTCCTTACATACAGGCTACTATCCTACTCTTGCCAATTTCTGCTACATTACATTTCTAAGGTGTGTCCCTTCTATTCGTACATACAGCTATAATTCTTATCAGAATCTTGTTATCTCAGATCTCAGGGCATTTGTACTCAGGGTCTGGGAATGGTGGTGGGGCACTTCAATTGGAGCTCCAAGAGCCTCTCTAATTAAAGCTCCCAGAATGTCAAGTATATCAGCATCCCTGCACTGAAAAATAGTGATAGGGGTGCTTTAACTATAGCTCATCAAAAAAGCTGTAGTTAAAGTACCCCACCCAGCTTGCCATTTTTCAGTGTGGGGACCCTGATAAATGTGACACTGGAGTTTGCTAAAGCACAGTAATTACCATGCTCCAGCAGACCTTGGATTAATTACAGCGCATCGGAGCAGCTTTGCTGCATGTGTATATGTGCCCTCAGTTACCGAAACTAATCTTTTCTCCGTCCTTACTTGATCCTTTTCTTTAGCTTTGACAAATGAAATCTTGTTCTCTTCAACCCATTCAAGTGCGGTAAAGATCTTTGTCCACATCTGTTACTTTTGACAGTGTCACCTTTCTTTCTGCATACCCTACTCCATCACAACTTGCTTTTACTTTCAAGGTCCTATCTCTTTCTCAGCTTCACAGTGTCGAGAAGTTCATTTATGATGCCAGCCTTCATTGTAAACTTGTTACATTTTCTAAAAGCAATGCCTATACTTTCTCTTATGTCGCCCCTCAGTCTGTAAATTCTCCACCTACACGAGGCCTACAGAAAAAACTTGACAAAAGTAAGGACACTAGTATGCTGAGGCTACCTCTCATGCTGACCAATAACATCTTATTTTCCCTTGTACTCTACTGTTTCCTATCTGAATCTATCTGTTGTTCCTTAACATCAGAAGTGTAAGAAACCCTTTCAGCACCTGGGATACAGATGGGAGGGGATTATGCTAAGCACTGGAAAGGAGGAAAGGAGGTGAAAGAGGGGAAGTGGAGTGTTAACTGCTAGGGTTTTCTTCACTAGGACTGAAGCTACTGCAGCATAGGATTGTATTGCTGCTACAGAGACACAGGCAATAGCACAGGATCCTTGGGACCCCCTTCCAGTGCCCTGTATTTTTCTCCCCACCCCCCACTACCAGCTCTCCAGCAAAAGGCTGCATACATGGCAAAGCCTGGAGTGGAAGGGAAGGGTATCATTCCACCCCCTGTCCCCCAGATACAATGATGGTTTCAGGGCTATGCCTGCCAGGCTCCTATGGGCAGGGGCAGTGCACAGCAGCACCTCCCTGGCAAAGACGCCTGAGGGGAGGGGGGTATATTGAAGCTCCCTCTAAATCAGTGCCACTTGCCCCACCTGAGTTATGCTCCTGCTTGACACCTACAAAGATAGTTCTGGCTGCAATGAACACACTGTTTTCTGTGTCTCTATAGCATGTAACACAACAAGGTCCTGCTCCAGGATTGGATAGCCTTCTAACCACAATAACAACAACAACAAATGGTAAAATAGCTCACTGAAGTCTTTAAGTAAATTTCTGTGGACTTATGGATTAATTTCAGAATATGTTAGAGCTTTGACAGCTATATCTGCTTCTTAGGCTAGGCAGGTATACCTGTTTCTTAGGTTAGAAAAAGGGCATATGGCTAGCTATAAATTGGGATTTTTTAGTCCACAGGACAACAAACGATATTGATTACTTTGCTTGCTTATAAAGGCTACATGCAAGCAGCTCAAGACTGTATATTAAATTTCCTCAGGAAAAGCACTATATATTATCACCATGGATATGTTGTGTTCTCCTCAAGAAGGCAGGATATCACTTAAGCAAGGTACACGGACAATTCCCCTCCAGTTCAGATACATATGTATGTGTTTCTCTTTAATAGCAGAACATACGTGCAATGTATATAAGGAAGTAGAAAATGTTTTTTTTTTTTCCTACAGACTTTCATGTTTTTGATTTTCCTCTTAATTTGCTGGTACACTCCTAAGGGGAAGGGGTTCAGTGCATTTCACAGTCCATGTATTCTACTGTTCTCTGCCTGACAGAAACAATCTATGTCAATGTCATTACCTGCCATAACATTTTAACCGTCTTTGTGAGGTGAGGCCCTGAGATCCCTGACAATAATTAAGAAGGCAAATACTAGGAAAACACAAATTATATCAAGAAACTATTAGTATGCTTGGGATGCTAATTGCTTGCTGTTCCTTATTGATGGTACTTTCAAGAATCATTAAGCAAATTCCTTTGTTTCATTAGTTTCATTATATTTTATCTGAAAAGCATGTTTGTAATCATTTCTAATTGTTTGTTTATTTTTTAAATCTAATCTCCTCTGAAAAGTTAAGTTACTTCTCAACAGGAGTGTTCAGAGAATCAAGTGTCTCAGAAAGACTTCCTAAGAGACCATGCAAGAGGATCTGATGTCACAATAACTCATGGAGGCTGAAGATAGTTTGGTTGTATCCGCCATAGATGTTTTAGGTAGTAGAGTTATTTTCAATTACAATTTATATTTCTATAGTGTTACAACTATAGAGCCATGGGAATCCAAAGGAAAAATAGGACTACTCCCAGATAAAAACCGGTAAATGCCATGGCTGAGGTGGGATCTTAGATTCTGGCATGGTCAAGGCACACAACCTGATCAATATATAGAGGTTCTACTTTTCTGCACCCAGTAAAGCTTAGCATCTGGCCCATTAGAAGTGTTATATTTTTTATTATTTTGTATTGTTACAGTGTCTAAGGATGCCAATTAGAGATCAAAGTTCAGGTGAGCTGGGCACTATATACACAAATTTTCTATGAAAGAAAAATCCCTATCCCAAATGGCTTTAAAGATAAATCTACAATGAGAGGCAGGTGGGCACAACATCAGAAAGGGTAACACAATATAGCAATGAGATGCTTATCATTGCCACAATAGCAGTACTTTTCAGGGAATCATGTGTGACTCCTAAACTGAATCATAACCTCAGTTCCTGCAATCTGGACTGATAAAAAAAAACATAAGTAAGAAATCTAAAACGAATTATAAATGCAAGAACACTTGCTGTGCAAACACACCCAGTAAGCCTTTGGGTGTATTAATATCACTTAGACTTGTTACTGTATCACATAGTTAGCAAGATCACACAGAAAACTATCCTTTCTCACCAATGAAAAGCCCATTTTAAAGTTAGTAATGAAGTTAATAATACTGGATCCATTATCCAATGAATCAAAGTTCAGTTTACATGAACAATTTGAAAACTCATCCAACAGTTCAAGGCTTTCCCTTCATATGCATCCCATCACCCCAGTAACAGGCAAGGCCAAGAAAACCATACAGTGCAAAACCCATAGACTACAATCCTCATGTGGGGAGAAATGGTGGGATTAAGATTTTGGTTGGTGAATGGTAAGTACTCTGCACAAGTACGCTGCATGCTGTGTCTATTTTCGATTTCTTTCCAGCCTATTTAAACAACACAAAGCCTTCTTGGGTTTTGTTCAGTAGCCAGACAATCAGAACTAGCAAGTGGCTACATGTTACACATGATGATCTTTATCTTGATTAAATTTTAAAATATCTGTAAAGTGATTATCATTTGTGGGGGGGAAGAGTGGAATATTTTGTGCATCTTAATTATAAATAATTAAACTTAATTACAAATAATTATAAATAACATTTTTAAGTCAAAAGTTTTTAAAGGTAAATTCTTTCAGGGGTTTATAGTAGGTAATAGTCTGCAAGTGGTTTCAAGTACATAGGCATCCCATGGAAGAGATAAAACAGAAATAAGAATCAAGGTAATGTTTCTCCTTCTTTAAGCTCTATTTGCCTTAGTGATATATACTAATGAACTTAGCACTGGGAGCTCTGGACTACTGCCACTATGGGGCTACTATCCAGTTGAATTACCTAAGATGGAGAAACATTTTAATTTTTTTAATCATTCAACACTTTAATAACACGATGGGTCTTTTGGGGGGGAGGAGGAATGTTGTAAGGGAGTAGAGATTTACATGAAGGTAGCAAGAAAGATTAATGTAACTATATATCATTTGCTTTGATATTTCTACAAAGGATCATTTGCAAAATAGGAATTTCATATATACATATTTGATAAGAAAGTAAGTAATAAAGAGTAGCTCTGTGAAGATAGAATACTTAAAAAATATGAAGATAATGGATATGAAATAGAGGGCAGAAAGCTTTTATTATTATTTTAGTTATTTTTAACATTTTTTCTCCTTTGTGTAGGAAGCATATAAGCAGATGTTCTTAATTTGTCCTGTTGAATTATTCACTCTCTCATTTTTACAGTTGCCTTATAACCTTTCAAAAAGTGTATAATAAACTTATAGGGCTATATTCAACTCTCAGTTATGACAGGGGCCACTGCTATAACCTAGGATATACCTCTAATGAAAAGTCAATGAAATGCATATTTTTCACATTCTCTAGCCTTCAAAATTTTCACACTACAGGAAGATTTGGATCAGACACAATACTGTTAGCTGGGGCCATTGCAGCTAAACTACATCCTTTAAGGCCAATAGAAAAAAATCATGCTCACTTTTTAACTGTGTTCTTACCTGATACTCTTGAAGACAAAGGGGTGTACAGAAAGTTAGAAGAATTTTTAAACAGAAGTTTAGTTAGTTTGCTTAATATTTTGATGCCATTGATCAAGAATGTTTTTAGAAACATAAAGTGTATTTCCTGTGTCCATTTAAAATCTAAACTGTAAATAGGAAAATGAGTATCAGTCAGAAAGTAACATTTCCTAATTTTTATTTCCTAAGAAATGGGCAGTTAACATGTTCTTCTTGTCTAAGGGAGCCACAGTAAACTCAGAGGTCTATATCAAGACCTAAAAGAACTGACATATCACATACAAAGAACCTAGAAGAGACATGACTGAGGTGCTGCTTCTGTATGACAACAGTCACATACCTGCTTGCACACCACACAGGCAATTTCATTATTAGGATAGACTGTTCTGCCTCATCCTCCATACAGCACAGAGGACAAAGGGCAGGCTATGATGGTGACATTTTTAGGATGACAGTGAAGCAGTTGTAACACTGGCTGTGCCACAAAGACAAGACTTTTTTACAGTGTCAAGACACATGCCTTTGACAGAGGTCATTGATGGAAGAGATAGTGTCAAAAATCAGATGCGTGTTCAATAATGATATATATTTTTCCATGCAAGTTTAACATTTTTTCAATGATATTTGTCTGAGAAAAAAATAAATATAGGAGGCATACTTCTTATGACTGACCTTCATAAAAACCTTTGGTTGGTTGATATGGGTATTTGTTTTCTCATTTGCAAGGTTTTTATTTTTAACCTCAAATATCTTTTCAAAGTATGGTGTAATTATGCAATTAGCCTGATCCAACAACAAAAGTCTATCTTCTGTAGAATTCCCTGAGCTAGGGCTGAATGTATTTCTGGTTGACTCACTCTCTCTAAAGAAATTGGAAGAACACCATCTGGACTGATCATACTTGTGATTAACATACTTATTTTGAAAATAGCAGCCAGTAAATATATAACAAACAAAATGAAATAACGTGTATAAATAAAGAAAATCAAAGGACCTAATTCACCATTGTGTAACAGCACTTTCATGGTGATAGAGCCATACTGATTTCCATGAAACTGCACTGGTGTATAACTATGCTAAATTGAATGCTGCATCAGGCCCAAACTGAAAAACTGATTGTTTCAGAGATCAGAGCCAAGTACTAGGCCAGCATTTTTTTTTAGGTTAGATAATATTATTAACAGCAACAAATCTTACAGCAAGACATGCTATGATCAGAGTAATCAACTGTCATGCTTCAAGGCTAACCACAACTTTAACTTTGGATTTTTATCATTGAATAATTAGCAAGGTACTTTTGCACCACCTTGGTTGACATACTGGTAAGAGAATTCACAACTTCTAGTGCTAAAATCGTGCTATGACAGAGGTTAAGCTACAAAGCTAATGTTCTCTAAGACTATCAGACTCCTTTCCAAATCAAGGTGGACCTGTAACACTCAGAAGTGAATTACACATATATTCATTCAAAGGGTAGGTGGGAGTTTGTTTTTTTTCTAAATTATCAATATACTAGATGTCTGTCAGAGGCAATATGGTAAAATTACTGATTCAATAGGGGAAATGTTGTTTTCCTATGAATATTTTGGTCATATTATGTTGGGGGGGGGTTTGCTCTAGAAGATAAATCATCTATATTTTGTTATACAATAATTCTTTGCTAAATGTAGTTTATTAATAGTTTTTATTAAAATACTAATTCAGCCTGGCATAAAGGTGATCTAGAAAGGTTACCAATCAACTTATCAATCATTTCAACTAAATGTGTTTTTTTTTTCACCTAGTCAATACTATTCTGGTAAACTCTGCAAGGATGGATTATTTTACTCAGTTATAAACTGCAGTTTCAAGAAGAGGTTTTACCTATAGATTACACAAATTCTCCAGTACAATCATTTGTAGAGTCTTAAAAAGTTCTTATCTAAATAACTGTTCTATTTTCAGTACAAATGAAGTACTAAATAAACAATTTGTTCAACAGTCACCTAAGCTAAATGACCAAGTAAGAGAAGAGGAAAAAATAAGGAGGGGAAAAAAGGAAAGAAAGAAACTAATGAATTGTATGGATTAGCTTGAGAACAAATAATAGAGGATAAGAAAGTGGGTGGCCATATTTCATCTCTTGACGAGTCTGTTACCTAGGAAACAAAAGACCAAATGATTGCATAAATGACCCTATGCCTGTGGATTTAAATTGATGAAATTATATAAGACTGCAATCTATGCAGAACAAGGAAGTAGATTGTCAGGGCCATTGTTTATTAGGTGAAATAGAAAAGCTAAAAAAAGCTCTTATTATCTAAGTCCTCTGTCTTTATTATCTAAGTTTCTGAACTAAAAAAGCTGTGGAATAAAAAACAACCAGTCAAACCACCCTGCTGATTAATCACCATTTTTTAAGACTCCTGTATACGATGTTAATCACCACCTGAACTCCAACTTCCATCAGCAGGACTCAAGTTGATTCCAACAGACATCCAGATGGTATCAGTAGGACATCATTTTGACTAGAAGCAAGGAGTTCATTTATCCTCCTACATCTGCTGGACTTCCAGCAAAGGTAATCCAGTATAAGAAATCACAATGTGCCCTCACAGAGTATGACAAACAGATATCGATCATTATTTTACAATATAAAAGGTGGTTATGCATTGCCTACTATCAGTTTAACAACCTTTTGAGAAAATATGAAGTAACCAGTAAAAAGATGAAAGAATTTGCCTCTTCTTGACAACATAACTTTGAGATACTTAGAGGAATATCTATAGCAATGTAAAGGGCATGTCGTTTCATACAGCAAAATTAGTTTTCTTAGACATAATCAGAGGACTAAACTTTCCTAAGCATTAGAAAGGTCTGACAATTTTTAGCATATTATTCCTAGCATGTTATTTCTCCACTGTTTTGCAAATAGTGCCCTTCCTAAACATAATCATTATGATTGTGCTTGAATTTAAAAAAAAAAAAAATGGAAAACTACAGGAAATAAAATTGATGTGAGGTAAAACAATGAATCTTTAAAATATAAATTTGATCAAACTACTAATCAAACAATGATAATGAAAAATTGCATTTATACAGTGCCATTGCCCAAACTTGATCAGATCTCCAATTATAAAATCAACAGCATACTAAAGTTGAAAAATAAGTTTTGTCAATATATAGAAGGATGTTACTACTCAAAAGGTGGTATGATATCCCACAATTAGGTATTTTCCTTCATACTGAATAGTATGTACTTACTTGTGGTATAAGCAACGTATCTGGCACAGAGTTGTTCACAGAAAATGTTTATCATGAATAAGATCATGAATAGTAGATCACACTTTTGAAAGAGCCACTCAACAACCACATGAAGAATGGTTGCAGTACAAGAAGAAAATCCCCACAAATTGCACACCATTAGTTATGATATACTATCCTTCCCTGGAACCTATAAAGAAAATCCTTAAACAATTGCAACCTGTACTAGAAAACAACCCAATTCTTAAAGAGGTCTTCCCAGAACCACCCATCCTACCCTTTAAACAAGCACCAATCCTCACCAATCTCATCACTAGAAGCAAATTCCCTATGGCCCAAAGCACACTGAATGAATCCAGACCATGCCAGGGCAGGAAATGTAATACTTGCCAACATATCTCTACCACTTCCAGAATAACTATACCCTACAACAGAACCATCACCATTCCTGTATCTTACATCTGCCCCTACAGAAATGTAATGTATCTTATCTAGTGCACCAAATGCCTTGATGGAAAATATATAAGAGAAACCAAACAACAACTACATACCAGAATGAGTACACACCAAAAATCTATTAAAGATTAAAATACCCAATTACCTGTGGGTGCACACTTGTCACAATCACTTTTCTCCCCTATCTCAGTTCTAATCCTCAAAGGGAATTCACAAAACACCTTTTGTAGATGAGCCTATGAACTTCACTTCATAAATCTACTGGATACAAAAAACATGGACTAAATACAGAAACTGGTTTTATGACCTATTATAATTTGCCTGCCATCTGATAATGCCAGGTAGCCTCTCTACATTTTACCAGTTACATTCTACCACCAGCTCAAGATTCTCCCCTTTCCCCCCACCCATCTCTCTCACAGCTGTTGTCTCCCATGGCCTCTGATCCTCATTGCCACACATTTGCATTTTTACAGACCTGCATTTTGCATATTGGCTTCTATTCCATCCAGGAGAACACAAAACAACAGCAGACTTTCCCTATGCCTAAGAACAGTGTTTGTGCCCAAAAGCTTGAAAAGAAAATTTTTTCCCGACTACTTAGTTGGTCTAATAAAAGATATCACATTTACCCAAAGGACCTTGTCTATCATGAATAATAAATTAGCAATGTGGTAATCAGGTGCCAATACCAAGTTACAATGTTCAAAATATCCAGAAATTATAGATTGTGTGTAAAAGTAAGATTGGTGGATGTGAAGCCAAATTTATTTCAAGATAAGAAAATAAAATAAGTTACTGTCAGTACCACAAAAGGCTTGTCTGCATGAGGAGGCTATGTGAAATGAGCTAGAGGACCAATTGAAAGTCCAGCAGCTCTTGCACAGAGATTTCTATGTGAACACTTTTAGCCGTAACTAAAAGTGCATCTTTATGAATTAGCTTTATCCACTTTAGAAATGCATTCAGTTAATCCACCAAAAGGCACTTTTAGCAGACAATAGGAGTGGCTTCACAGAACAGCTGTTTTGCAAAAGCTGCTTCAAGCTATTTGTCCACGTGGGCAAGTCCAATGAGAAAACACGATTGAAGTAAGCTATTGCTTATGAAAGCTTATTCATCTCTGATTTGCTTAGTCTGTAGGGTGCAAACCTACCCTGCCTTCTGCTTGAATGTTTTTAGCCATTTATAAATCATCTTTTCTTACACATTTTGGAAATTACACATGGTCAGTTTCTCAGAAACTCAAATTAAGTTGTATTGGGATATGGCTAGTAAGAGATGTAGTGAGCTCATTCAGTATCCAGGGTGAGGCTACGCTGACCATGGTAGAAACTGTAAACCAGTGGTCTCCAATCTTTTTATGGTGAAGGTCACTTTTTAGCACCCCAGGATCTATCATGCTCCCCCCACCTGCCTTGTCTGCCCCACCTCTACCCCACCCCCTGGCTTGCCCCACTGAGGGCTAATATGCCCTCATCCCACCCCCTCCCCTGCCACAACCCCAGTTACACTACTGTGGCTAAAGATTGATCAATTCTGGTCAAATGCAACTGGGCAAATAGGGATAAATTCTAACTTCATGTATTTGCAGAATCTTCCTGAAAAGATTTGGCCAAAAGGAACAATGTGGAGAAATACTGAATTAGAATAAATAAGTCAAGGTGATCAACTGCTTCTGCTGGAATATTAGCGGAAAGTGTCAGGTACAAGAGGTATTGTTTTGTGGAAGGGAGAAATAGTATGAAGCCAAGAGTATGACCATCATACCTGCTCTGGGCTGCTCCTCAGCACTCAGAAGCTCATTTTGTGGATTCATGAAATAGTAGATATGCAGTTAAACCTGTTGGTGTAGCAAGATAGAAAATAGTTTAGGGGAGGAGGATGTGGAAAACTGGGTGGTGGCTGATCAAACAGGTTCCAGTAGTTTGGCAGGAGAAAAGAAATAGCTTGGGAAGAGTGGCAATAATGAGAACCTGAGGCAACTTTTCTGTTAGTTTGCATCCTTGCCATTATCCATGGCTCAGCCTGCCTTCCTTGCACCAGTAGGTTTGGTAATCAGCACCTTAGTGAGGGCTACAACTGCTCTTAACAAGCATGAAAATCTTACAAATAAAACAGTAGCCCTTTTGCACCATAAGACCCAAGCCACAGACATTCTAAAGTCTGTCAAAGGAATCTGTGTTAATACTGTGGAGTAGATCAGTTTGCAACTTTTGCCACCCATCCACTTCAGCCAAGTCCTTCTTCACTTCTGAGTTGCCTAAAACTAAAAAACAAATGTTCAGCTACCTTTGTTGGCACTGCATGATAAACAATGAATTAAAAATAAAATTTAAAAAAGGTTATTAAAGAAGATTTTCAGTAGATCAAGTCAAAATGAAAGACAATGCTTCTGTTAAGCAAAAGGAGCCAAGATAGATGTGACCCCTCCTTCTTTCCTTCTGTCCTTCCACTTTGGATGGCTCAGAATGGGCTTGCTTGGAGCTGTGAGGGGCAATCCTGAGCATAAGACTCCCTGGCTCCCTATCTTTTCCTTTTCTGATTTCCACCTGTCTAAAGGTCTCTTGCTCTTGTCAACCCCTTCTTATTTTTTTTCTCTGTTATCTGACCCCTCCTCCTCTTACTTCTGGTTTCTCCATCTGTGACTTGCATTTGTCTACTTCACAGATTCTCTCTTACTGTTTTTCTTTCTTTCTTTCTTGTCTGTCTGCCACGGGGGGTTATTTTATCTGTTGCCTTTCTAGGGGTGCTAATTATCCTATTTCTCTTTCTTTTTCATTTTTTTTTGTAACCCTGTCACACCCCTCCCTTTTTTTATCCATCCCTTCTCCCCTCTGGGCACTCCCACCCCTCCTTTTTTGCTTTTTATGCACATATTTCCAGACACTTGTCTCTATAGCGTGTATCTGTATGCATATATATGCACTTAACTTTTGCTTTTGGGATTAAACCTGTCCTAGCAGGAATGGCTGCTCCTACATCCTGCAACTGGCTTGGGAATGTCTCTCAAAACCTCGCCCTTAAGCATGGCTTGAGGGCTTATACACCTCCCTATGTTGGGGTCAAGGTCTGTGCATCTGCCCTAGGATGGCGTAACATATATTATGTGGCTCATATTAACATGGTCCCAGTGATTTACATGAGCACTCCCACCCTAGTCAACAGGGTGTGCATGGAGGGCCTGGACATTGCAGATGTACATTATCTTGTCACATCCCTAGACACTCAGGTGGTGAGGGTGGTGATTTCCAATGTCAAGCTCTTGGCAGCAGGCATGGATCCTCACTCCACAGGCTGCATTCTTTGCCAAATCATGCAGGCATTTCCCGTGGAGCTGGAAGCTATCATGCAAAGCCCCAGGCCTCAGTAGATTACCTGCCAAGTTCTACAAGCCCTTTTGGCCTTTCTTTGGCCCCTACCTCCTGCACGTTTTCCAGGAGAGCCTGGCCATCGAAGTCCTACTGACAAACTGAAAGCTGTTGAACTTCATGTCTGAACCAGGAGAAGGCTTTCAACTAGGTGGGCCATGCCTACCTCTTCCAGACCACAAAAGCCTTTGGCTTCTTCACAGGGGCCCTCTGGGCCTTGAACCAAGACACCTCCAATCTGCTCAAGGTGAACAGTGTGCTGTTTGCCCTGTTCCCTGTGTACAGGGACATCCATCAGGACTGCCCCTGTCAGGCATGCTCTATGCCCTAGCCACCAAGCTGCTGCTGCATATATGCTGTGGCACTGCCTGAGAGGTGTGGCCTGAGAGTCACAGGCCCATCCATTGGCTCGCCGCTCCAGCTGTCAGTGTATGCAGTTGATGTGACCACCTTCCTTAACACCCAGGAAGATGTGTGGACCCTGACAAACTGCCAATGAGCCTATGAATGTACCTCCTCAGCCTATATCAACTGGACCAAGAGTGATACCCTGTTGCTTGGCACATGGATCAATGTGACTCCTCTGTATTTGCCAGAGGGCTTCACTTGGTGCCACGAGGGCCTCAAGGTCTTGTGCGTGTTCCTGGGGCCACTGACCTTCATGGAATGCAACTGGGATGGCCTTGAGGAAGGGGTGGAGGCCTACCTACAATGGTGGTGGTGGCACCTACCCAGTCTCTCCTACTGTGGATGTGTCCTCATCACCCAGGGGTAACTAGGACCAATGGTCACAAGTTACTGGAGAGCAGGTTTAGGTTGGACATTAGGAAACACTACTTCACAGTTAGGGTGGCTAGAATGTGG